>WAAE01004930.1:0-37691 GCA_013400495.1 Nicator chloris
TTTTTTTTTATAAATGAGGTTGAATTTATTTATTGTGTTTATTGGCTGCCGGTGCAAATATAAATGTCTTAAAATGGCTCTGTAGTTGGTTTTAGTTATACTTTCCCTTGTTTTTTTCCTCTTTGTCTATTAGCCTCCATAACCACCTCAGTTCTTGTGCCCATGGCAACAACGCTCAGTGGTTGAGGCTAACAAAGATGACATTTAAGCTTTGCCTAAGTAATGAATATTCTTTTGTAACTTCCAGGGCCACTGAATTTATGTCATTTTTTAGAGGTCCCCAGTACCTAGAGAACTGCTTCTATTTATGTACTCGTGGTCATGATACCCAGATATTTACTCCCTTGTGCTTGCCCTTCCTGATAGATCTTTTTCTTTTCCTTTTTTTTTTTCTTTTTCAAGTAAAACTTTTTTTTAACCAAAACATACCATGGCAATCTAGTGGAATTCATTTAAACAGTGAGCTACACATAAACAGCTGCTCCTTCAATAAGCCATTCTTTATAATACCCTTATTACCTTCTAGTGTCTCAAATTCTGATTAGTCAACAGTGCTGATTACTGTATGGCATTCCACTGCCCATCTTCCTTCTGCTCAGCTGCTCATGTCTTAGCTGTTCTGTGATTACAACACAACTTGTGCATTGTTTCTCCAAGTTGTTCTTCATATTGTATATCTTTTAAAAAACCCCTAAGCCCTGTTGAGGAGAGGGGGAAAAAAAACCCTAATTTGTGTCACCATAATTTCCCCCAAATTCTGTGAATCGTTTTTTTTACCACTGTGATCCTCACAGTCTGTGTGCTCTGCAACTTTCTAGTGGGATGAATAAGTACTTTGGATTTACGAGGGTAATCAATAAATAATGTCCAGTTCAAAGAACTTTGGAAAAATGACAGTTACTTATTGCAGTATTTGTAATGGAGCAGGACAGACCAAGGACTGAGGGTTTTTTAAAACAAAAATCCACCGAACCCAAAAACCACAGAGTCCTTTCTCCTGGTTATGCTTTCACAAAAAGTGGGTTCAGAAGCTGTTAAGAACAAAGCTTTGTCATGAGAAAGCAGTTTGGAAAATATCCCCCCAGTAATATGTGTTGAGTTTCAGAAAGGTGTGTGGTGGCAGAAGGAATTCACAAAGCCAAAATGGGAAGGGAAGGAATCGTATCCCTGGTGCTCTGGATTTCCAATCTCTGCTCAAAGCAGCAAACGCGGGGGTTTGTTAAGGACATAAAACTTTGCCAGCTGGTTTATAGGTAAATAGCACGGTAGTGAGGAGAACACCCTTTCTGTGGCTCCCTAAACCCCGGCAGCTTCCTTTGGTGCAGCCCTTTGGAATCAAGTCCTGGTGAGGCTGAAACGCTGACACACTCAAAATGCAACCCCATTAAAGGCCTTAAATCTGTCATTGTGCTCTGGAGCCTGTTCTGAAAATAGCAAAGCTCTTTTTGTAAATTAAAATCGGTGTGAATGGGAACAGATGTTGACATGCTTTACTTTATCTGCAGGGATCCCCGTCAGGGGGGAGAGGGTCACTGAGGTTAGATGGCAGGAATTACTGCAAATGTGCAAAGGACAGGGAGAGCCTGCTCCAGACATTGTCTCTGGTTTTCCTAGAGCAGGAATAGCATCCAGTGGGTACTTCTGGCTGCTGAGAAGTCTGTGTGCAAGGGAAGATGGTTGTGTGAGAGCTTTAATTCCTCACAGAATGCTGTCGCCTCGTATGTCTGCTCGCAAGATAAGGGGGAGGGATGCTCAGCCTGTTTTACAGAGTTGGTCAGATCTGGATTCCAAGGGGTTCTGGGTGACCCCAATTCCCATTTACCTCCATCTCACCCGAGCTCACTCAGGACCTTGTGGAAGGTGTTTGACATACCCAAGGCTCAAACTACAAAAAATTTGCATTCAGTCTGACATTGGGTAGCTTTTCTTGGAATTTCAGCATTACTGTTTAAGGTATTGGGTGAACCCTCATGTTGTATTAGAGTCATCATCAACTTTTAATAGTTTTTGAAATAAAAACATAGTTCTGAAATGTGCGATTTATTAAATAACTTTGCTAGTCAATCTCAATAAATTCTTGTTGAAGATTTTTCCTGATTTAAAAAAGATAGCAAAGGATGAATTTATTTATAAGAACTGAAATAGTTTCCCTCAATTCCTTTTATATTTTAGATTACCTTATAATTTTCTAAATCTACATGAACAATAATGATCAATTTTGTCAGTATTATTCACACCTTTTATTAATTTAGCATAGATGAATAAATGTGAATGTTGTGAAGAGTTGATTGGGAATAGATTTTAAATCTGACAGTTAGATTACAGGGTACCTAAGAAAAAATGGCTCTTTCACTAGGTACCTAGTAATTTAATTCTTGTTTGAAATTATTATAATTTATTACAGTGTGTGGGTCCTAATGAATGTCTACTATTAAATGAAAAGGAGAAATTGAAATTATGAAATTCTTTTAACTTGTATCTTAAAAATCCTCTTAAACAATTCAGTAGGTATTAATAAGCAATGTGCTCTTCTTTCCTTTTTGTATGAATGTAAACGAAAACATTTTCCTCAATCCATAATGATATTAGATCAGTGCTGTTGGAGATTCTTACTTAGAATCAAGATTGTCTTAAAATAAAGGAGAATAATTTTATGTGATGAAAAATATCCAAAGTTTTCTATCTTGATTAGACATTTAGACCTTCTTGTATGAGTCCTTTTCCTTCTTCAAGGAAAGATCAAAATCACTGCCAGAAGTTTTGCTGTTGTTAGAAATGCAGAGGTACATGTGTGAGAAATTAAAATTTCTCAACATTTTTTCTACTGAAGGAGTTAGTCATCAGGACATTAGAATATAATACACATTATACTTTTACTGTCATCATGTAAAATTATTTTTCCACTTTGCTTATTGGTTTTCATTTGAGAAGCAGTTAGGGGAAATTGGTAAAAATGCATAGATATTTCCAAATAATTGGAAAATGGGTAGGCAATACCAACTAAATGTAGCAAATAGGTTATAGTGACGCTCGGAATAGATGATGGAACACAAATTGTGAATTATCTTTGTTAAGAGGGTGAAAACACAGAAATTTCTTAGATACAAACTATATCAATTCATACCACTATGGTTCACTTAAAATTAGGCCGTAATGGAGTTATAAAATATGTTTAAAGAATAGAAGGCCTCTAGTTTTTCTGTGTAACATACCATGGTATCTAAAATTACATGACTAGCATAGCAGAACCTGATAAATAAAAAAAAAATGTTAGAGGTTTTAGTGGAAATTTCATTTGTAATTGCACTGTTCACAAGTCAGCAACAGTTGTGGCCTTTGGCATCCAAAAGTTTCAAACTGGCTCAAATTTCTCATCTGTACTGCTGTCTCTTTTGTAGCTCTTTTATATCTCTTACTGTAAAGGATTAATCCTTACTGTAAAGGATTCCCATTATTATTCAAGTATGAACATGCATCCTTCTACAAGTCAGAAAAATATAACGCTAAGCTGAAAAAGTCACTAGGTTTGCCTGCCATTTCTTGATTCTTTTCTTTAAAAGGAAAGCTCCACCTAAGTGAAGTCAACTTAGCATGAGTAATAAGATGTTACCTCTGGTTACCTGTTGCTGTCTTGCAGCTGACAGATGGAACACCAGTTGGATATTCCATTTTAAGGTACCAAGGTAGCATTGCATGCTTGCATCCTTTGAGATGCATGTGTCTTTTCCTCTGGGAAGAGAATGTGGGATATTATTCCACTGCATGTTTCCTGATATGCTGCAAGAAAGGAAGGGAAAAAAAGAACAGAAAAAGAGAAAAGGAGAGGGAAAAATGGCAGTAATAAAAGGAAAATAGAAAAGAAAAATGAAAAGGTGAAAAAACTGGTTTTGGGTGTGGTTGTAATTTTTCACTTCAACAATTCTTGCATTTTCATCAAGGAGATATTTTAAGTTCAAGTGAACAGAGCTGAAGCCAGTATTTTAGAATGTGACCTGGATTTGGGAGTGCAGTTTTTTCCCTTATATTCCCTAAGCAAAATGAAAGGCACCCAAAATCACCATATTTGAAAATGACATTAGGCACAGAACAACACAGGTTATGTTAACCCTTTGTCCTCTTTCTCTGTACACAGTTACGGTGTAGTTTGGATTTGTATGAACTTTGCTATTTAGCTGATAGGATTTGTTTGAAGTTTCTAGTAGAAAAATGGAGACTGAACAGAATTTGTTCTTTTCAAACTTCTAAAAATACTCAGGCATTTCTCATGAGTTAGGAATTTTTATATGTTTACTGTTCTTCTCTATAACCAATTCCAACAATTGCCCTGTTACAGAAAAACTAAGAGTATGCTCAGATGTGAGCTGAAAAACACTTAAGAGCTAACATTTCAAAATATAAACATGAATTAATGCTAGTGTCAAATTTTCCCCCATTTTCTGAATTTCTTCGGCATATTATAGCCATGTGTGCTGTTTATTAAAATTTGTTTTCAGTAAAATGCGTAAGTACTATGAAATGAAATTATTTTATTAAACTTGCAGGTTTGGTATTATTTGAACCTTGAATGTGGAAATCTGAATGAGACGAGATTAAAAGGTTTAAATAGCTTTAAAATTAAATTTACATTGGTGCAATCTGTCCTTTTTAATACTAATCTGCTTTTTTAGTTGAGATTATATCATAAAAAAACCCACCCGGAGTGCATTAAAATCGGCCAAAATATTTACACTATGAAGTTTGTTTCTTCGTTTCTTGATCAGCCAGAGTTCTGAAGGAAAAGTTCAGTTCAGATATTAGCTATACTTCTCAGAAATGACCTTGTGGGGTAGAGAAGCATGGCACAGTGGCACTTTCCAGCTGTACACATGGTATCCGTCGGGGTACAATCATGCTCAGTCCCAGCACCGCAGGCTTGGACATATGTTGAGTTTTATTTCTTTCTTCTGACATTAATCCTATTCACCAGCTGTTCTGCCAGCTGCCATTCTTCAGCTTGGAGATTACATTTTGGGGGATACCAACAATCGCCTAGTTGACCAGTGTTCTCCCCACTTACTTTAAAAATGATTGGAGTTTTGGGTTAGCATTGCTCAGTCTTTTTTACTGCCTATGTCCTTAATTGTCTTTGAATTCTAGACTTGATTTATGATCACTTTGAATACACTGCAGAAAAAACCTCAAAAGAGCTCTGATTTCTACCATACTGGTAAATCTGTGCTCACAGAAGGGAGAAAAAAAAAAAAAAAGGTTTGCAGTTAACATTCTGAAAGCTGTAATTAATGTTACATGCACTATTATGTAAACAGCATTAATTAGTGACAAATTCTTCTGATAAAAATCATTTTTAATCAAAAGAATATCTTAATTTTTCATTTTTACATGAGTCTATTTTAAGAAGTTGCAGTTTTGTAAGAAACTGTTTCACTAATCTAGTTTGAACAGGCTATTAAATCTCTGCTCCACTCATAACATATACTAATAAGTCGTATAGATTTCTTAGTTCATATTCCAGATGATCTGTCCATAAGCAGGATGTTAAACATCTGTAGTTTAAGCCTTCTGGGACTAACAAATGCATTAATGCTGGAAAGAAATGTGGCCTGAACAATAAGGTTACAGACCATGTGGTAAAGAAACAACCCCGATATCATCAACTCGGCACATGCGGTGCTCTGCACCCGACTTCTAGTGCAGCAGTGAAAGAACAATGTCAGTTTTAAACTGTATCCATTTATAGCGTGTATTTATCACATTCATATCAGTAAAGACAGAGAATCCTCTATTCAACATAATTATTTCGTGTGGCAATTTAAAGATCTTTGTTGCACATTCTTCACAATTGAGCAAAATTGGCTATTAGCTGGATAAGGTTAAGCTAGACTATAATGGTAAATATTTATTACAGGAATATTTGATTAATAACACATATTCTGCATTTCTTTGCACAGCCAGTGATTACGTTCAGGTCATACAAAGCAGATGTTCGAATTGTCCAACTCAGATCCCACTTTAAGGAAACGGGAGCTCCATTAATGAAACCCACCCACCTTGATTCTATTTTTCCCCTGTTCCCTTTTGCGTATTTCACACAATGTTCATTTAGTACAGTTAGAGAATCAAGCTATCGAGAGTTTACACAGATGAGATTTTTTTAAATAGGAGTTACTCTTGACTTCCATCATAACCAAGAGAACTTCTTGGGAGGAATGGGGGTGGGGGAGAATCCTAAGAAATATTCCCAATGAGATAATGTTCCAGACTCACCAGTAGTGAACCCCCTTTACTAAATATGGCCATTCTATTTATAGAAATATTCATATTTTCATTGGTGGCCAAAGCACTGCTTATAGGAAAACCTACAGGTGACTAATAGGAGTTGCTCACTAAGTGGAATAATGAATAGTATTAGGTGTCAATTAAATCAAGCTTCCCCGAGGTGCAGGTGCTCCACAATGTACTGACACATTTCAAGTAGCAGCGCCACTTCACCCATGCATATGAACAAGCACATTTGCATATTAAAAAGCTGAAAATTATTTAACTGAAGCAAAAGTCTTTTAGAGATGATGGAGGTTATTAAAACTGTTGACAAGAAAGAAGGTAATTGCCTGAAAATGAGAGATGACATTCTGCTATACACAGGGAACGTTGTTTTTGTTGTATTGTGCAGCAGTGCCTGGGTGTATAACCTATTACATTGAGATTGCTCCTATGCAATTAGACCCTTTTTGTCCTCACTTCAATAAGGCTATGATTATGAAGGATTGAAGAACACTTGGCATATTGAATGTCTGTTGTTTTTATAACTTCGTCAGAAATGACAAAACACGTTTTGTGTCCTGTTTTTTCTTTGTAGGCTTATTGATTCTGTGATTATAATATTCATAAAAGACAATGTGTTCATGGTTGAACACTGTCATTTATACAGGTTTTATTTTTTTTATTTTTGAGCATAGTACTTGTTTGAATGCCAAGGTGTTCGTCAGAAAGATGGGCATATAGAGACTAAAAGATGAATAGGTGAGAAATTCAGCACTCTAATAACGCCAAATATTTCTATTAAAACTCAAAGTAAAAGCCCATGTATTCCAGAAGTGTCTGTGCAGAAATACTCACCAACTTGCAGTTAATTTACTTTTTATCTCTCAGCAGTAATTGTTTTCCTATGTGTTTTCTTTGTCCTGTCTCTCCTAGGGATAGCCTAAAGAAACTGGTTGAATTGCACCTTGCGAGGGGCAGGAAAGAAATGTTTCTGTGTAAACCATGAGTGAGAAACTTCATTTAGCTCACACACTGTTCTACAAGGAGGAAAACAATGAAGCTTCGCTTTACGAAGCTCTCTTAAGATGAAGGTGCCTGGCAGGCAATACCATTTAATGCTTACCACCTAAATGGTCATTTGTGGTGGGATTTGCAAAACTGCCTAAGAGATTTGGATGCCCAGTTCCCATTAAAGTTAATGAGAATTGGCGGCATCCAAATTCCCTTTGCAGCTTTGAAAATGTCAACCAGCCTTTCAGTGTTTGTGATCATGCTGTATGTTGAGAGAATGTTTCCTACAAGCTCTGTTTTTGTTAGGTTTTCTATTATGTTCCAGGAGTTGGCTCAGAATCTGGTGAGAAGCACAGCTACTGCAATGACTTGCTTTGAGTTTGGGCAGAGATGTTAACCTTTCTGCTTCACATACCCTGTCTGGAAATTACACACCCCAGCACTTTCTTTGATTTTGCTTTATGCTTTGGCATATTTTGAATTAACTTATTTATATGAAAAAGTATTAAGACTTATTAATAGGAAGGTTTTATTTCAGTCTTAATGTCCCAGTCTGTTGAGGTGTGTGAGACATGTAGACCCTCATCTGTCTGAAACAGTTTTAAATGCATTAAACCACAGAACATTGTAATGATATAAATTATTTATGATATAATTGATGTGCTCAAACACATAATGAGTCATGAGGATAGATGATCCAAACTCAAGTAAAAGTATGTAATCTATTAGTATTAAGTATTTTTTCAAGAATGCATGATTTCTTTTAAGTTGTGGCTTTTTTGGATGTGATTGCATTTTAATCTTTTGTCAACCACTGCATGCCATACACTTGCAGCTGACCCTTTCATGAAACCATTTATTTACTTTGATCTCCGCGACACTGAAATTAGCTGGTTTCTTAAAATTACCTTGGTCACAAATTGAAAAGTAGAATTTACATTTTATGGGGCCAATCTTCGAGTTCTTCCTTAGATAATACAGATTTATGCCACAAATGTAAAGAACTGTTATATCAAAGATGCTAGTTGGACTTTATCTCATTGTGAGATGCCCCTGCTGGACTAGATTTTCAAATGGTCTTAGTGTTCAAGAGCTCTTATTTAGTTACAAAAAAAATGTTTTGTTCCTTAAAACTTTCAGTGGTGAGAATGGCAGGAACACTTCAGAGAAATTCTTCACATTTTTGGAGTGCTTGAAAGAGAATTGAACTTTCTGGAAAATCTAACTTCTTGGTTCCTGGTGTAAATGCATGAGAAAAATGGAAGCTCAGCAGCTGTCACATAGTTCTAGTATCCTGTTTGGTGTGATATACAATATGTGTGTGTGTATATTTCAGCAGATATATATTAAATATTTGATATTTTGTTGCCTCAGCATCTAGGATTTTTATCAAACAAAGGGAACACAAAATCAAGGAAAACACTGGTCTATTTGTTTCAAGGGAAAGCACCACTTATCAGCTGTAGAGAACACCAGTGGCTTGATAAAATAAGCTGTAACTTCAAACACAGTAGCTCACATATTGTGCTATTATGTACTATGGGAAGGTTTCTTAGCCAGGAGAAACGATAGATGACTGTTATGGGCCAAGAAATATCATTTGATAGGTCTTGTGTAGAAACCATTATGCAAGTCTTTTAAAAGTAAAAGTAATCTCAGAGATTTTAGTGGAAAATGAATCCGTTTGCATGCTATAGAAAATTAATGTTTCTAAAATAAAGCTTGTTTTAGCCAACAAATATTTGGCTCCAACCAAAAGGCAATCAGGGAATGTTCTTTATGCCATTAGTGAAGCAGAGCATATGTTTTTGCTTTATTGGTTGCTGACATTAAGCACACTGATTTACTGGTTTGAAACTGATAGGTGGGCTGCTAGGATTCATTTAATTTGTATTAAGAATTAAGTTTTCTGATGCACTCCTAAATTTTAGAAAGTTTCTTAATTTTTGTTTTTTTATTACAGAGAGAGTGAGGAATATTCTCAATACAGATCTTTTACGAAACCAGGCAACCTCCTGTGCTCTGAGCCATGGAAAAGATGAGAACTGTAGCTGTTGTTTTTTGCAGGACTGTTAGTCAGTGGGCAAGAAGGGAAAGAAAAATGAAAATCTGCTGAACCCCTGTGCTTATAATCACTCTGAAAGCAGAACCATGTTCATTTTGAAGTGAGTAGCCACATGGAGCTTGGTGAGCTCTACAGACTTTGCTGCTGATTGTTGCATGGTTACCTGCACTTACTGAGGACAGGACTCATGGGCCCAAGAGAGCCCTGCTTGACTGGGGCTCCTAATGTATGGAGTGACTCCTGACACTTCTGACAACTCCTTATTAGCTTTTCTTGTGTTCCAGGCTTCCAAGAAGGGAGGTACAGCATAGGTTTTGTGAGTTGTGGCAGAAGGACCCATGATAGGGCTGTCAGAGGTATGATGAGGAAGGGTTACAGTCTCAAATAAGAGTAGCTGAATCCCCCCAGGGAGGATGTGAATTCTCAAAACATATTTGCAGCTGGTGACTCCTGTACTGCTTTGTCTGAAAGGCATTATATAACATCCCTTTTTCTGTTGGAGTGATATTCAGCTCAAAGAGCTTTGCCTGTGCAGTTGTGTACACTCTGACCACACTTTGCAGTGACCCAACCATCACTTGTGGTTCCTGACTTCGGATGCCCAGCTTGTAACTCAGTGGGGCTGATTTTTGAGATATGCTCTTAATGCACTTAATGCTCTTTATGCACTTAAAACTTCAACTTCCAATATTACTGAGCCCACCAGCTTTGAAAATGAGACGCAATTTGATTCAAGCACCATTCCTAAAACTGCTGTCCATTTTTTAAATGCTGCAATTGTGTACGTATCTGTTTCTAGCTGTAAGCACACAGATGTATAAATAAGTTACATAAGCACTCAATGTACATAAAATACTTGGGCTCTGTGTATTCCAATTCATCTGGGCAGTAAAACCCAGCTGTCATTAAACATTATTTTTCCTTCTTTCAGATGACAGCTATGAAACAGCAGACTAGTCATTCTTCCAAAGATCCAGACCTTGGTTAGTGACATGCTCAGAGGCATCTGTTGATTTTGCTGTGCTTCTATTGTGCCAGCCTGAAGGTGTTGTTGATAAAGCCTTCTGAAAAACCTTCCCTTTTAACAGGGATCAGATCCTCTTTATTAGCATGAAAAAGGAGAAATACGTATCACTTGAATTGGATTACAGCTTCTCCAATTGCTACTAAATGTTTCTGGAATTGTAGTGGGTCAATAAACTCTTCCCTTTTTTTTCTGATTTTCAGAGGCACTTACCTTGTCTGTTAACAGCTAACCTGATAAATAAAAGTCTACATATATTTCAGTGAAAATTACACTTTTTTTCTGCCTATATTTATGCAAGCAGAATCTTTTTCCCCTTTTAATTGTTTTGTCTTTAATCTAAGTTAAGAATGGAATGATTGAGGACTCTTCTACTAGCTTTTCTTAGAGATAATGCTGGGACTTTCATTAACAGAAAAGCTTACATCTCAGTGGAATACAGACACCCAAACTATTGTTTAGCTATCTAACTCCCAATTACACAAATGGCAATTAGGCACTTAAATCATGTTTAGATATCTGAATAACTTCAGGGATTTGAGCTAATAGATCTTTCTGTATGACACATTTCTTATGTGGAAAAGAGAATGAGGGAGGGGAGTATGAAGGCAAAAGTACAATATCTGATGAATTGATTCCTTGGTGACTTGCCTGTCTGACTATTCACAGCATTTATAAGTACCTCAATGAAATGTTTACGAAATTAGCCTCTGTCCTGCTTATCAAATTTTGGTATTTCAGAGATCCACTTGACTCTTTTGATTTCTCAAAAAAAAAAAGTTAAAAAGACAGCAAGCTTACTTGGTTTCTGAATTTATTTTTTTTTGCATATTTTTCACTGTGTGGCTAAAGAGAATGTAATTTTTTTTATGATGAATAGGCAAATTTGACCTCTGATGAATAAACTCTATTGAAGTTTGTTTGAATAACTGCTTGAAGAAATGTTGAGATCCATATTTTACTCAGATTTTCTTTTTTTTTATCTACAGATTGCACAAAAGCTAGGAAGGGGCTTGGTGAGCAAGATATTTTGGCTACTTTTGGGTGATGATAATTAATAAAAGGAAATTCTGAGCCCCAACAGGAATAATTAATTATAACATTTTCCATGAGTATGTGGGGCAGCTCTTTTCTGTCACATGAAATCCTTTAATACTCATTATGAAATTACAGTTAGAATAAGCTTAGCAACTTTGCATTGTTGTGTTTTCAGTTCAGTTACCTCTATTACACAATGTTATTTTCAATAAGTCATTTTTTTTTAAATTGTGCTTTGCCAAATTTTCCTGTTTATGAACTACTCAAAGATAATTGAAATTGCCTGTTTCTCACATGTATCCTATTCATGCCATCTGCTACCTGAAATTTAGTTTGGATACATGCCATGCCGTTGTAAAGTGTTTTCAGTTTTATTTATTTCTAGTTGACCATATGTTGTACTTATATTTGTGTGTGTTTATATCACATATATATTTATAAAGTGAAAGCATTCATTTATCTTGACTTAGCCTGTTTACAGCAGGTATTATTACCTCATGATGTCTCAAGTCCAAAATTAAGTTCTGTCAGAGTTAGTGAAATGTGGTCTTTATTCAGGACAAAAATTAAGAATTATTGAAAATGGCATAATTCTGAAAAAATGTCAAATGAACTTTAAAAATACGTAGAAGATAAGATAGTGTAATGGAAAAAAGATATTATTGTGCTTAAAACTGCTCATATTACCATTTTGCAAGAGAGTGAAATTCTTCAGTAGTTGTATAAGATAAAAAGATCATCTTTCTATCTGAGAAACTGTCATCAAAGAATTGAAGGGTTGATTTTTTTTCACTCACCAGCTTTTTTGAAACCAACATGTTTTGCAGGGGTGTGGTGATCAATTCCTTTGTTCCCATATTCCAACTTCAGTCTAATGGGGTGCACCAGCTAGACCAGTCTGAGTGAGCATCCAGCAGAGCAGCTCCTGCAGGGCAGTTTTACAGTACAGAGGGATGTTTTGGAGATAGTAGGAGAATTGCTGTATTTTCCTTAACACTATCTCGAGCAACAATGCTGTGTGAAAATAGGTGTGCAGCACAGCTGAGAGTTGATTTGGTACAATGTTTGTCTCCCTTTGTGCACTGAGATGGTATCAGTTACTCCTGGCTGTATCACTCAGGAGTAATTCTTTCTCTTGGAAATAAATTTCCTAGCATGTCAGCCATCATGTATCTTTTGAACCTTTTCAGAAATGCATTTTATATACATATATGTATATATGACATACATTCTGCCTGTGTCAAGGGCTGATAAAAATGCCCAATTGCAGTGCAGCCTCCACAGGCCTTCAGCAGCCCCATCACTGTGGCTGGTCATGCATGCTGGCTGTCTGCTCCTGCTCCTTTAAAGTTCCTGGGGTAAAGGATTGGAAGTAGGCTCAAAGAAGTCTCGTAGTTTCACTTCTGCATCCGAGCATGTGTAAAGATCTAGCTGGTTAGAGGGAAGAGTTAGGCTCTGTCTGCAGCCTCACTGGCTGAGGCAAATCTACTCTGAAGGTCTTGCTGGGCTGATGGGGCTGTTCTGTTGTCTCGAAGATGGCATGTGTTTTATTCTGTGCCAGTGAATATTGCTATCAGATTTCTCCAGAGAGACAATGAAGAAGAATTAGTGAAGGTGCAGAAGTGAAGCTTATTACTCCATTCTCCAAAGCATTTGTGGCTCTCATATGAATATACTCTGCAAATAAGCTTTTGAAGCCCTATGTAAAACAGTATTTAATTCACTGAAAGCTGTTTAATTCTTCATGAAAGTCTTTAGCACCATTTCTGAGAAGAAAACCTTGCCTGATTTGTACTCATTGGCCCAAGTCCTCACATGTACCAAATCCAGACTGTCCCTGAGGTGTCACCTGTGGAGCCTGTCTGAGCAGAAAGCGTCTTTGAAGAGGTACAGGAGAAAAGAGCATGTGTTAGCATAAAGACTAGATGATTCTCATTCTCTCAAAGGAAAAAGAAAACAGAAGAAGCCAAAAAAGAGAATAGAGACAGAAAAGAAGGGGGTTAGATTTCTCCTAATAAAGTCCACCATGCAATAATGAGTGTTTGCAGATTGGGTACAGTGATTTAGCCACGTAGCCTGTTTCACCATTAGAGACTGTTTTGTTGTACGCAGAGAATCCAGCTTTCCTCTTTCATGAGGAACCCGGTTCCCCAAAACTTTTGTCTTAGATGTGGAGATTAGAATCATTTTAAATTTGCTCACTGGTATTTAACTTGCGGTCACCTGCCAAGTGTGGCATTTTTAGGGCGAGTGCTATTATTTTTCCAGGCTCAGGGTTTACAGTTGTCATCTGGTTTGGAAAATGTGGACAGGATGAATGGGTTTGTTCCTTTTGTAGGGGATTACAATAATACACGGAAGCTTGTGAGTGCTTCTGACAGATGTGCTGGCGGCCTGCCACTGCGTGAAGGGTGCGGCTCTGACTGACAACTTGCAATTATGTGATGATGAATGGTTCTGATGTGTGTTCAAGAGAAAACCACTTTCTAGAAAGTGAAAGTTGTGCATACGGTTCCTATAAAGTGAGTCTTAAGAAAGGCCCTAACTGCTATTTTTTGTTGGGATAACCGACTTGGATCCCCTTTTCTGTCAGACTTTTTTGGGTTTTGATAAATAAGGGCCGACCCAAAGTTTATATGGGGAAAATTAGCTTTGGCCCATTTTGGCTGGAGAAATGCTTTATCTGCGATTTTAGTCATACTGACATCATCACTGCAGAGATGTACAAATGCACACACACAGAGAAATACTTAAATATATACACATGACTGTGCAGTAGCCAACAAGTTCATCAAAGCAAATCCATCGAGCACAAAACCACTTTTCTGTTAGTGGTATAGTTTGCCCATCAGTAGGACTGTGCAGCCGATGTTAGTGTTAATGGGAGTTTCAGCCACACACCGAAGACAGAATGTACCCACAGAGGACTTATAAATAAATGATCCCTTTCTTTGCCTGATTTGATCCAGATTTTTTGCAATATGTTGCTGTTGAAGTCACAGCCTCTGAGCAGCAAGACATAGAGAAGGTCAAGTATAGGACCTTGCACTTTGCTCCTTGGCCCTGGAAAATTGTTACAGAATCTAATTGATGTTGGTTTGTTCAGTGTTGTTTTCTGATATATGTGCTATATCTAGGAGCTGCTACGAATTGCCTAATTTTGGGCAGATCTTATGGGTGACTTTGCTGGTGATACTGTGGATTGAAACTAGAACACCAGCAAGCCAAGAGGAATTGGGCTTTAAGATTAGAATGACCTCCACCTGGAATACTGCATAGTGTTCTGGTGTCTCCAACGTAAGACGGGCATGGACCTGTTGGACCAAGTTAGGAGGAGGGTCATGAAGTTGGTAAGAGAACTCGGCTCCTCTCCTGTGAAGTCAGGCTGAGAAATTTAGGACTGTACTGCCTGGAGAAGAGAAGGTTTGGTGGAGACCCCATGGCAATCTTCCAGTATCTGCAGGAGTTACAAGGAAGCTGGAGAGGGACACTTTTTCAGGAACAGTAGTGATAGGACAAGGGGGAATGGGTACAAACTGAAAAAGGGGAATTTAGATTAGATATTAGGAGAAAATTCTTTATTGTGAGGGTGGTTAATCACTGGAACAGGTTGCCCAGGGTGGGTGGTGGCCCAGTCCTGGCAGTGTTCAAAGCCAGGTTGGATAAGGCCTTGAGTAGCCTGGTCTAGGGGGAGATGTCCCTGCCTGTGGCAGGGGAGTTGGGACTCTATGATCTGTAAGGCTCATTCCAATCCCTCAACATTCTGTGATTCCATGTGCTAATCAAGGAACAGGAGGCTGCAAAAGCAATGTTTGAAAAATAAAGACTTGACTAAGATAAGAATGTGTGTATCTGTCCAGGTAGAAAATGTATCTTTTGGGTTACAAAATTAGTGGTTTCAAAGTATTTTTCGTGGTTTTTCTTTGGCTAAACTCTACTGACCCTTTTGTTGGACTTCTGGTCATTCCTGTCCCTGATAAAAAGTTCTGGAAGCTTTGTCAAAGGAAAAAGAGCAGTCTTGAGTACAGGTGAAACATGCTCATGGCATTAAAAATTTTAATCTAGTCTTTGCAAAAGTTGCTTTGTTATAAAGGAGTTGTTGAGCAGCCTGATCCAACGTGCTGATTCCTACATGCCTTTACAGCAAAAAATAAACCTGATTTCCAATACATTTGTTGGCAATATTTGTTCTTATTCTCTGATCAGCTATTTAATAAAACATAAGGTTCCACTATTAGGGCCTGCATCTCTGTCAGTATCCATTTTGTGAAATTATTTCACTAGTGGAAAGAGAGGAAAAAAAAGTAATGAAAACAAATGAAGAAATTTAATACTAATTTTGTAAATAACTGCAGAAAAGTAACAGAATGTGGCAATTAAAATTCTTTAACATATGTTCTAGGGCTAATTTCCAGAAGTCTTAGATACTGAGGAGGTCTAGTTAAGAGTTTACAGTGGAAAGGAGAGGTTATTGTCTTTGTATCAAAGTTCACATTTGCACCATGGTTTATAGGCTAATAAACTCATTAGGGAGTTACATTTTGCTGAAGAAGGAAACAGTTTATTTCCCGTCAGCTAAAAGGCTTTTGGACAATTCCGGAAAGTATCTGGATGTGGGATAGTTCACAGAAAGGAATTGTTGTCCCTAAATAAAAGATTTTGGCACAATTCTTACATGCTTAGAATTGAAAAATTTTTGAGTTTCTCAAGAAACTTGAGAAACATGACAATAGAATAAAAAAAAAAAAAAAAAATCGGTGTGACTTTTAGCATTCATGTGCTGTACCAGCAGTTCTGGGACCTGGGACCAAAGCACCCACTTTGCCTTGGGAAGAGCTATGACTGTGCATAAAATCTTCATGTCTTTGTGCAGGCCAAGGTTCAGTGTTCATCGTCCTCTGGCTTAGGCTGAGCAGTTGTTCGCTTCAGATAGTAAGTTATAAAAAATATTTAGCTCTGAAAGGAAAAGAGAACAAAAAATTATGTTTTTCTCATGCAGCTTAGGCCACTGAGTTCTGAAGAGTCCCTGAATTTACTTTAGAAGCAATTAAGATGTTTCGTTATGATTTTTTTCCAGGGGCTTCTCTGAGAAGTACATGAGGTGCTGTACATGTAGCAGCAGTAAAACCAAACAACAGTCCTTGCTACAGAAAGCTCTCAGTCAAATCTTATAATAAGAGAGAACAGGTGAAAATCTGATTGGTGTGGAGAAGTGGGCACTGCTGACATTGACGTTAGATATTGATACAAGGAGCAGCAGTCACAGTGTGCCACCTGCCCAGCCATACATAAGGTGGTGTAAATTATACCTTGCCCATAAATAAGTGTTTAAAAAAAGCTTAAGGAACCAGAGACGTGTAACTTTCAATGTTTGAGGTTCTGCCTTCCTAGTGCTCATGATTATATTAATAGTGTGAGGGCAGATGCAGGAGGAAAGTTCAGGCAGGTTTGCAGCCTGGAGATTAGAGAAGTGTTTAATTGACAAAAAGGACTGTACAGTTGTCTAAATACAGTAAGTTTTGTGAGTAGATAAAAACCATCAAGATAAAAACCACAGTAAGATAATTTTCATGTGGAGTAAAGACAGCAAAAATGGAACCAAAGAGTAGGAGATTGATCTCGATTTAATGTATGTAAACACAAATTAGGTGGACCAAACTGTTACCACGTGGAGAACCTGGCAGCAGCCCAGACTTCTGCCTTTGGCTTGATAGTAACAGGCCTTGCACATTCAAATGGTTGTGACCACATTAGTTTTTCTGTATGGAGTCCATACATCCATCCCTTGTACATAAAAACCATAGGAATCACTCAGTACCCTTGCTGAAGATGCTTTAAAAGGTAGTATAAGCATAGTGTAAGGATTGTTATTACAATTAAGTAATATATGATTACTGTTGTGAATTTTGGTATTCCTAGAGCACAAGTGCATTAGTCTGTGATTATTGAATGCAAAAGGAATCAAATCTTTGCCTGTTATTCATGCACTGAATTTGGTAACATATTTAAATGAATAAGCCAATATTAAACCTCATCACAGTCTGCAGCTTCCTCATGAGAGGAGCAGGAGGGGCAGACACTGATCTCTTCTCTGTGGTGACAAGGCTCAAGGGAATGGTCTGAAGTTGTGTCAGGGGAGGTTTAGGTTGGATATGAGGAAAAGGTTCCTCACCCAGAGGGTGTTTGAGCACTGGCACAGCTCCCCAGGGCAGTGGTCACAGCACCAGCCTGACAGAGCTCAAGAAGCTTTTGGACAATGCTCTCAGGCACAGGGTGTGACTCTTGGGGTGTCCTGTGCAGGGCCAGGAGCCACCTTCCATGGTCTGAGTGAGTTGCTTCCTACTCTGAAGATTCTGTGAATATAATGATTTTTCAATATATTATTTAGCATTCAAAGAAAGATATTTCCTGCCTGTCCTGTTCTTCGGAATAAATACATCTAAGATTATACACCAGAACTTATAACTGAATAATTTTTTGTTCTGATAACATGGAATTCTTTACTGGTCCTAAATATGAAGAAAACCCAACAAAACATCTAAACAACCAAGTCTGTGTTAGATTCTTTTGCATTTTGGGAAAAGAATATACAATAAACCTACATTAATCTACAAATTCAAAATAGCTGTGTAGAATTTCATGCATGCTTAAATTTTCTGGGTAGTTATGCAGCTAAAATTCACCTCATAAATTTAAACTCCTTGTAACTATAGAGTCTGGATTAAATCAACAAAAGCAAGAAGATGTTGCTTAATGTTTAATACAGAAATTGTGTAAATTATCTTTTTTAACTTCAATATAACTTTTAGTGAAGGTTGTGGCCTAATTGGGCTCTATGGACTTGTTGTTTGTAGTGAGGAGCATTCTGGAAAAGAAAGAATGTTTGGTAGCACAATAGGAATTAAAAATAGCTTGATATAGGTGGTATGAACTTACCTGTAGATTCCCTGCTATGTAGCTGTGAAGATTTAATTGCACTGAATAAGTTTTTGCCTTTTGTGTAGCAGATTATTAAGGATTATTAAATCTCTCAGATGTTTACAAATGACCCCAATTTTCTTCACTCTAATGTTTATTGTCTTACTATGTTACATATTTTAGGAGGATGTTTATGATGTTTATTTTTTTTGCTCCAGTTTTGGGGGCAAAAATTATTTTCTGCTGTGGAACAGTGTCCGTTAATGCACAGAAGTGTGACAGTGCTTGCTCTAAGCAAAGAAGGGACCTTACAGAAATCTGTCAGCCCGTACATGGGGTTGTCAAGATTTGCTCTGTTGGGAGAGCAAAAGGGGATTATTCTGTTTTGCTGCATCAGGACAAGGTTCAACATGCATTGCTTTATTATCATTAGTACTTTTATTTGCTGAAGTCCAGTGTGCAGGAACTATTTCATGTTCACTCTGTTTTTAATTTGGAGTCATTAACACCCGTCAAATTGGTGTTGTTTCCAAATATGGCTACTAGATCTAATTTATAAAAGTCTGTTTATATACCTGGGTATAAAATCACAGGTTTAAACATATCTCAAATCTTTAGTTTTGCACTATGTCTGCATAACTGGTGTAAGATTCCTTCAGCTGCCCAACAGAACTTAAAACATATTAAAATGAAACCAGTTTTTGTTTCCATGTAGGGAAGTATAATTTTCTTACGCCAATAAGCAATACTTTTTCTGAAGAAGAATTTTAATTCATCCTGTTCACTGACAGGATGATCCTCCATGAATATGAAACTATCCAATAACTTGTTATGTTCTTACTGGGCAACCTGAAGCTTTAGAGTCTATTAATTGCTTATTATTCAAGCTGTGCTCAGAAGACATGGATATTACACAATTGGCTAGAGGCTTTTTTTTCCCCCAGAATATTCAGTAAATGTGCTACAAACAAATTATCATCTCAACATCTTTAAGAGGAAAAAAATGTAGTCAGGGCGCCAACTTCACAGGTGTGAGACTAAGAATACAACTTTAAAAATGTCATTGATTTCTTGGTTGTTCAGCTTGAGGTGCTTAGGCCCTGATTCTTTTCCAGGGGACCTAACTTTGTGCAGCAGTTTATATATAGTTATATATATTATAGCCTCAATCTTTACATTTACTTTACATTGACACAGCTGCAGCTGTGAATGTTCAGCAGTTCCTCAAATAAAGCCCCAAGTTTTTTTAAAATTGAGCTCCCAGAAAATGAAACTGCGACCCATCATTTCTCCTTTTGCAGTTCTCTCCCTCATTCATTTAGTTTCTTTGAACTTTTGTAATGAAACATAGCCAATGACTGCATGGGCAGCAGCCTCATTTGCTCTGCAGTTCCAGTTTCTGCTTTCATCTGGGATTATCCCATATGCTGAATATAGCAAGAATACCATACAAAAATTGTGTACATTTAAAAAAAATATTTAAAGAATGTATCATAATGTACACAGGGGCTGAATTAGGATTTCCTTGGGAACGTTAATTCTAAGATTTCCATATCTTTCCATTACTTGACTTTAAAAAATTAATAATGTTCTTTTATAGGAATAAAAATGATGGTTAATTTTCTCCTCTATGTATATAGGGAAATGAAAATGCGAGACTATTAGTCTTGAAGATATTAGTGCCTTCTTTTCTAAAGTCTTTTCACAGCTATTATTCCAGAAATATATATCCATGGCAGTACTAGGTTAATGCTTAAACTCCATGATCTTAGAAATATTTTCCAATCTAAATGATTCTTTAAGTGTATAGCAAGTAGACTGGTGCTTGTGAGATTTGTAAACCTTTTAAAGCTCTGTTTGTTGGAATTAGCTCAGGAAATTCTTGCTTGATCTGTATTTATGTTGATATGGCATACGATAATTTGTTTAAATCAAACTTTTACTAGTAGAAAAGGGGGTACAGAACTGATTCTGTCAGTGTGTTTTAGTGTCCTGGAAAAGACTGCTCTGTGTGCCATAGAGACCTTTAGAAATGGTAAACAGAGATGAGATTCTAGTTATTGTTTTCATTCCTTTGCATCCTTCTTTGAAGTAATTTCAAATCAAGAGCATATTATTTTGCTTTCTTTGTATTATACTTTTACATTCAAAAATGCTTAGGGATTTCTCATGAAAAATTCCTTTTGTTATACAATCGTTTTAATTTCAGAATATTTTATGTATGAGCTGAGTTAAGATTTTTATACACAATATTAAGAAGCCTTCAAATAATTAAACAGATGTTTATTACTGCATTATTAGGGTAATGAGTAGAACATGATTTGGGGGAACAAAAGAGAGGTCTTTTGAATCATTCAGGTTTTGTTCATAAGTCATCTGGTGTCACAAATTTTGCAAGGAACATTAATCAGTTTAATAGAAACTGATTTTCCTTGCTTTTAAGGAAGTCCCCTCTCTCCCTTTCCCTCAATTCTCTGAAACTAAACTGGTGTGAAGGAGCCTCGACACTTTTGGTTTTTGTTTAAGATGTTTTTAGTCCTCAAAACTGCCTAATATTTTCATATTAATTTTACAGAACTTCTAAAAGTTCTAAAAGATACAATACTTAGTTGGCATTGCACTTGATAGGAGAAGGAACAATAACATAAATGTCTATTTGTGCTACCAGAGAATTTCTTGAGTTGAGATGGGATCCTCTGCTTGCTTCGGCTTGGTCCAAGGAGAGTTGTGCAATGTTACGAGAAAAGAAAATCTGCCCCCTGTCCTTGATAAAATGTCTGGGTTTAGTCCATAGCTGGACACAGGCTGGCATTCCATCTACAACTTCGTGAACTACTAGGGAAATTAATTTTTAAAAGGGAGATGCTCCATATCCAAAACCCATATGGTATGTGATTTTTTCCAGAGCCGTTTCACAAAAACATTTGAATATTACACTCTTAATATTTGTTTGAGTAATAAGGAGAAGAATGTCACTTCAACTGAGAAGTGTCTGAGAAGAGTGGATGCCAAAGATGAGAGTGAATTGTTTAGGGTTATAAAAAGGCTGTAACAAAGTACAGAGGTATGAGATTATAAGAAAGAATAATCAGGCCAAATATTGGGAGAAATTTCGAATCTATTGAAGACTAAGTAGGCTGTGATGGAGCTATGCTGATGAGTTCATTCTAAGATATTGGCTCAGTCTGTTCTTTTCCACTCTGAGAAAAAAAGAGAAAATCTAGAACTGTTCAATAAAGAAAGATGTGAGGATGTGGAGGCAAAGAAAAGAATGAAAATTGAGATCTGCTTCCATTAGCACAACTTTCCCCTTTCACAAAATAACAAATATTGCAAATCCTATTGATTTCTTTACTTTGACAGTATATACATAGCAAGAGAGAGGAAAATAAGTGTACCATTCTCCTTTTTCATATCAGTTTATATACTCTTTTTGCCAGGCATTGCAAGTAAATTGTGCTCCCCTTTTCCTGTCTATCCCTGGTTGCTGTTGTTTAAAGCCTAAAGCGACTTTCTCTTGCCCATTTTATATGTTCACTCGGAAAGTAAATAGAGGTGCAGATACTTAGAGAATAGGTGAATGCATGCAATATACTGTAAACTATCATTGTAATGCAAATAAGGGAATAACTGCAATGAATACAGCCAATCTAACAGTAAAATATAGCTTATCATGGAATGGAGATTTTAAGTGGAGGAATGAAATGTACATGTAATTTTAATAGACTTAAAAGATATTTCTCTTGTTCTAATATGCCAAAACATTGCATCCAAGCAATTACACTGACACTTGAGAAAGTTTCTTTTGACATACGGAGTGTATTGTCTAGGGCAGTGTTCATGAAATTAACATTTTCCTGAAGTAATCATATACAATTAAGTGACCAAATAGTTCTGAGGCAATACAACTGTATTTCACAGGAACTAAATATATTTCTTCACACTGATCCTGCATGTTTTAGTTGAGCAGTCATTAGCATGTTTATAATGGTTCTAATTTAGCACAACATTTTCTGAATTTCATCCTTGAGTCATTTACAAATTGTTCATATTGAGTAAACAAAGGAAACAGATTGCATTTTATACTTAGTAATTTATCTGAAAGAAGAGGGGAGGGTTAATTGTCTGAAAGTTTTGCTCTGTTTGGGGAAGTGATTCTAGTCTTGCCTTGCTTGGCACACAATGCCTTTTTCCCTCTGTTCTAGGAGGAAAAGAAAAAAAAAATGGAGGAGTGAATAAAATGAAAAATTAGGAGCAGGACAAGATTTGCCACTCCCAAAGGGGAGTGTGGAGCAGAACTGGAGCTGGCACGAGATTATCTAAAACAGTTGGTGCATTCCTTAATGATCAAGTGCTTGAGAAGTCCAGCTCTCTCTCACAGAGCATCTGTGTTGATGTTTATATCAGTGCCCTGCTGTATGGGAAAAGCATGCTTTCTCTTGTTGCTTTTCTAAAAATAGTATGGCATATAGCATTGTATGAGTTATTTTAAGAGAACAAAAACATTTGCAAGGTTAAAGGTCCTGCTTTTTAATAAATAAATAAAAATAAAGGTCAGGACTGTATCTCGGGCTGTTGTTTCCATGAAATTCAGACTCCTTTTTATCTGGAGTTTTGCACTGAGCAGAATTCTGCTCTTTGCACTAGAGAATTCCTGTTGAAACAAACCATTTTAGGCAGAATTGGTAGAAGTTCAGACTCTACAGTTTTTCCCACTAGCCGCATCATAAAAACAGGTCTGGAAATCACCCCCAGCTAAATTCCAGTGTTTCTGTTTAGAATGTCTGTTGTTTCATGCAAGATCTAGACCATTCAAGTAGTGCAAATGAATTCAGAGGAAAACCAGAACATTTTAATGCCTAATTATTTTTAGTGATCTTGGAGAGTTTTAATTAAAAGTTAAGAGACCTCTCCAAGCTCTTACAGTTCTAATTTTATCATATTGTGGAAATCTTGTCACTATGAAAAAATGTGCAGCCGTTGGCAGATCTGCCTGGTTCCCTGTACTAAACGAAACGGTGTGTTTGGTAGTCAGATCTCAGTTGCATTTCCATCACTGCTCTTGCAAGAAAACATCTACAGTGAGCTGAGTGCCTTTTGCATATAATCGTATTTAGGAAGTGTTTTTTGCCTTTTTTTTTTCTTGTTTGTTTTTTGGTTTTGTTTGTTTGTTTGTTTGCTTGTTGGATTTTGTTTGTTTTTTTCTCTCTCTTTTTTTATTTTTTTTAAACTTTTACAGAGTTGGATAGGAAAGAGTCAATATGAGAGGAGGGAGTAAGTGACTGGCCAGGATTATTTGTCTCCTTGACATCCCAAGCAAGACATAATTTAGGAAATACCTGATTTTATTTGTAGTTTGCAATAAAAAAAGCAAAAGGAATTAGCATCTTTTCCTGTTCTAAATGTCATGTTGCTCATTTTTGTGTTGTGATTGGTTTTTTGCCTTTCAAGAACTTGAATTTGGAGAGCTTATTAAATCGAGAAATTCTGGAGAAGTTGGCCAAAGAGATCAGTTCACTGGCTAACAATGTTTGAAATGCCCTATATTTTAATTTTCTGTTAGACCATGACAATTAATTATGGTACAAGAATGGTATGGAAATTGAGAAGGATGAGATGAGATTTCCCTGACCTGCTGCTCCACTGACAGCGAGATTGAAGCCAAGCTGCTTATGAGCAAGAGGCAGTGTGTTGCAAATATGGATGTTAAGCCTTCAGGCTGATTTTTGATTAGTTTGGTATTGTTGCTGTCTCCTTTTCTTTTATTTAAAGTTTATTGAGACAGAAAAGGATATTTTGAAATAAGAAGAAAAGGAACTATGGCAACAAAAAATCTATTTTAGTGATGTTACACAAATGTTACATCTTTGGATTAAAACAGAGTAGATATATCATCCAGCAGTTAAGCTGCTAATATTCATGGTTAAGCTATATTTTATTTTTCAAGTAGTGAATGAAAACACGAAGTCCTTAATTTAATTTTGAATTGTTAGAAGATTATAAAATTGTGTTCTTTCAAAGTGAATTAAATTAACCTTTTGCTTTTCTCTTTGATACTGAAATGTTAGAGTTTGCATATAATTTTAAAACACATAACGAGAAGTGGGAAAATTAGGAAATATTTTTATGCTTTAATTCTATACTAGGTGGTTCTTTACCTCAAGGAAATCTGATTGGCAGTGAACTCACAAAAGACACATAAGCAAGCTGTTGCCTTGTACTCGGAGAGGAATCTGTTAACTAAAGGTCCCAACACAGACGTATTAAAACTCTTCACAGGTTTTTAAAAACATACTCAGTTCTCCGAATATTTCACAATTTTAATGACTGGCTCTAATAATAGAAACAATGGACCTGCTGGTTTTTTTAGTTTAATTGTAAGTAAAAAAGATTGACTTGAGTAAATCTAAATTCTGCTTGGCTATTATTCAGAAATATTTGTACTGGTTTCATTTAGATTTTTCTACTCAGAAGAGGATTTAGCATTCTATGAAGAATATTGAGACAATTTTTCCTCTTTTAGATCTGTGATGTCTTGCATTGTTATTATTTTAGATGTCATGTCCTGAGCTTCACCCACTTGAAAAAAACACGTTTGCACTTGAAACATGGGGTGAGATGTGCAAAGGTGCAAAGAGGAAGCAGGCCAAAAATGGTAGTCCCTGTAATGTTAATTTGCAGCCTTAGTTTTGGGGGAAAAAGCAGCTCTTCTGTAGAAGGAATCAAGTGCAATAGGCCTAGAAAGCACACAAATGTCTGTCACAAGGAGTTCATAATCTTATTTAACATTCTTTCAAAGAAAAAACCCACCACACAATACTTTTTTCTCAAACAAATATTTCATAGATGCTGACAGGCTAATTCCACTTGTGCTGTTTTTCTTATACAGACTTGGATGAGGCATATGAACTCATTAGACAAAGGCTGGTCCAAAGGCCAGCTTTTCTCCCATGGAGCTGAAGGCAAATAAATGTAATGAGAGTAGCTTGGGGAATATAGAACATTAGAGATGAAGGAACTTGCAAATTGATATTTAGTCCCAAACCCTGCTCAAATGTGATATTTTTATGTTTAAAAGTATCTACTAAATTATAATAGGATATAACTATAGACTTGGTCCTAAAATAGAGACAAAGATGCCTTTAGTTCTGTAGTATCATTCTTCTAAAATGCAGAAAAGAACTTTATCCACCTCCTAGTGTTGATCTGATCAAGTTTTAGAGCAATTTCTCTTGCAGCATGCCTGATTTCTCTTCTGAATCCTCTACCTTGTCTTTCCCAGTGCCTCTTTCTTTGAGATGTAACAATTCAGATGCACGCAGAAATATGTCACCTATACCTCTATACCTTTGATTGAATTATATTTCTGTATTGTTTATGAACTTGCTGTGCATTTGCAATCATTATTAATAAATCAATGTGCTTTTGTCTTCTGTCACAAAGTAATGTGTGTATTCAAAAAGAATTGTATGCAAAACAAGTCATGTTTTAGAACTCGTATCATTAATAATTATCCGTTTGCAGTATTGTTACAACATGTTTTGAGGGAAGCTTATTATAAAAGAAATAACAAGGCACTGCACAGTAGAAAGAATAAGACAGTTCGGTTGATCACTGGTGTAGGTGTTATAAATATGCCAGTCTGTACTATACTGTTTTATTAAGTCTCAAAAAGTCAAAGCTGATTTGAAATAATAATGTCTGACAGTCAGTGCTTTGAAGTTTTGCTGCTGCACTCTCACATTTAGGTTTTCTTTTATGTATGACTTTACCATAAAAAAACAAAAACTCACACATGGCATGAATGTCTTTTTTTTTTTTTTTTTAATCTGTATTGCAAAGAAAGTAACAGGAGGCTACTTCAGTGAATTAAGAAAAAAAAAAAAAAAAGGAACAATCTGCCCCCCAAATCAATGAGCATAGGTGCAGGCCACTGTCAGGTCATACAGTATTCATGTAAGCTATAGCTGGGGCGAGTAACTTGTTGAAGAATGTAAAAGTGAAATTAAAAGGAAAAAACACCCTCAGAACTGAAAAATGGGGAGAATAAGGATGAAACAAGAGGCAAAAGCTAGTCCTGATTCAAACAAGATGACTTTCATTCAGTCAGGAGAACTTGAGAGCTTGGCTGTGATAGCTAACACGCTCGTTCTTCATCAGCAGCCCTGCAACAAAGAGCTGGATTCCATCCATTCCATGACTGATTGATTACCCAACGGACAAATGTTAATTCTTTTCATCGATGCTTTGTCATTGTGAAGAGATCCTTTTCACCTAACACCTAGGGGTTTTTTCTCTCAGCTTTTTTTTTTTTTGTCCTGATTATATATCTTTTAACATCCTCTTCTCATTCACCTTTGCAAAACTGTCATGTCTAACAAGATTCTCACAGTACTTTAACGTCCTTTAGTTTACAATTAAAATTGCTAACTAAGTATGTAACAAACCGTGATATTACATAATACTCAATGATTTAATTTAGTCATCATAATTATACTTAACCTGTTTGCTGTCCTTGAAGGAAATTTTTTCCTAGTTCACAAGAGAAGAATATAAAGGAAGAGAAGCTGTGTGTTTTTTAATAGAATAAATTGCTCCAGTGCAACTTCACGAGTTTGATCTTACATGTGCCAGTAGAAAATATGCTACTTTGCGGCATAAGCCTAACTGTGGTTTATAAAGTCAGTGAGAAGAGCTAAAAATGTATGAATGCTAATTTCTTTCATTGCTTCTTTTATAATTGTCTTTAGCAAGAATACCCCTGAATTTTGAAAATGTCAGGATCCACAAGATTTTGGAATGGTGCTGAAGCAGTGCAGGGAGAGTGATGCAGTGCAGATGTGAATTCGGGCTCCTTTCTTCTCTGTTCTGTGCTGGATTCCAAGTAGATGTTTTGTTTCTATAATGAATCAAATCAGAAAATGAATCAATATGGATGAAGACATTTTACTGATGTCAGAAGATATCTCTGTAGATTTTATATGTCTGTAAAAATTAATTTTCAGTACAGAAAGAAGAAAAATCCCTTTCTGATTCACAAACCTTTTCAAAATGTGTGTTTGTGAGCACGGGATGCAGAACTTGAAGGGAGTCACGCCTTTCAAGTATAAGCCTTTATATTTAGGTTTGGGTCTAATGTGCATGACCTCCAGAGGGCTTTAACCACATATCATTATTTTAAATTTGAAAAATTATGCAGAATAAACACGGTAATTGAAAATTTACAGGATTTTCACAGTGCTACTTTTACAATGATATAAAAAGTTTATTAAATGACTCATTATGTAATCATTTTTGTAATCCTCCCAATAGCAAAATACAGTAGTTATAAATTGTGTGGTCAGATCCAGAACACAGAATTTGAATGAGATAGGAGTGTTAAAAGAACTCTTAAGGAATTTTTCAGTCATTTGTAGAGAAAAATTCTAACTAGCAATGTGATTATATCAAAAAGGCACACAAATAGAGCTGTTTTCCAATCTAGCTCTTTCCAAGTCTGCCTTTAAAAATACATTTTTTGTCCTTACATAATATAAGAACACTACAGATAAGCATGGGTGTTCTTAGGAACAGTGAGAGAAGAAATAAAAGAAGTGCTTTTGAGGGAAGTATTTTATCAACTGCAGTAATATGCTAGTGATTTCTTTTTTTCCCCTTTTTTATTGAATTTTTTCTGTGTGTGAATTGAGGCAAGCATCTTAGTTAAAAGCAGTAGAATACATAGCTCATAGCAAACATCAAACTAAAATTCTAACGCTTTTTTTTCAGGGATGAGGGGTCTGAAATTTTGGCAGGGGAGAAACACAGAAACCTCTTTTTAAACTAATCATGATATCACAAAAAGGGACAAATTATAATGTTCTATTGATAATTGATGGTTATTTCTTGATTCTCCTATTATCAGGCCAGAACTCATAAAAGTAATAAGTGCCTGTTATTGTTAAAAGTAAATTGTTATTATGTAACTAGTATTTTAACACAGCCTATTGCAACTTACAGCTCCTTAATTTTGTCTCTTTCATAGAAAGACATAATTAGTAAATAAATTAGCTTTGCTGCTGAAATATTACTTCAAAAATATTTATGAGCTGTGTTTTCTTTCCATGGAGGCTTGCACGGTGAAAATGTGTTGCAATTAAAACCTGATCTTTGATCTCTTGGTAGTTGCTGTTTGGTTTGCTTTCAACTGGTTTTTGTTTTGTTTGGGGTTTTTGTTTGTTTGTGTATGTCAGCCGAGTTATACTAATGAAATTTTGGGCTGAAATGACTTGTACCCCAAAATATGATTGGCCATATGACCATTTTCTTCCTTAAACTTCTCCCTAAAACTTTAACTCCTCCTTTCATGACCTCTTTGAATGTTTCTCCTCCCTCTGAGTATTTTTGGAATCCTCTGAAGTGGAACAAACTGTTACCCATTACAATGGCATGATGTGTGTTGCCATTCTTAAATCTGGGCTTTTTGCTCTTGCTTTCACATGTGTGAGTGCTTCTGCTGGGACTGCTGAAATGAGAATTTCAGCTGCTGTTTGACCTTAATCTGCCAGTAATTTAGTGAAACTTAGGTCAGACTGAATTCTGCCTTCTCGTACAACCCACCGTGAATTCATGACCGGAGTGGGACAAAAATAATTAAATATGGAATATTATTAGCTACTTAGAAAGCCTTGTGCAAATTGGTCTTCTAAAACAAGTGGCCCCTTGCTCTGGGAGTTTCTAGGAAGAGAAGGTGTGTGGCTGCTCCCAGTGCGCGCATTAGGGAGCACGGCGCTCAGCACTGCCCAGAGTGATGTGGCCTTACAACCAAGGCCCTTGGCAACAATTTGTTTTGGGAACAGAGTGACATGTGGGTAATGGTAGGTAATGCTTTCGATATTTTGCAAACCGCGCCTAAGGCTTTCCGCAGAGTTTAGCACAGATATTGTTGGTGAGTCTACCTACAGGTGAAAGTAAGCACACAAAGTTTAACAGAGATTTTATTGTTACTAACCGGGAAGGAAAAATAAGGGTGGAGTTGTTTGTGAAGTTTTCTTGATAATTGTTTAGAAATCTGAATTGTGCTTCTTAAAAGTCACGAAAACACACATCACATCAACCATAGAATCATAGAATGGCCTTGGTGTAGAAGGGACCTTAAAGATAATTTTATTCCAACTCACTGCCATGGTCATGGACACCTCCCACTAGACCAGGCTGCTCAGAGCCCCATCCAACCTGGCCATGAACACTGCCAGGGATGGGGCATCCACAGCTTCTCTGGACAACCTCTTCCTGTCCCTCACCACCCTCACAGAAATGAATTTTCTCCTAATATCTACTCTAAATCCACTATCTTTTAGTTTGAAGCCATTCTCCCTTAACCTGTCACTAGATTCTCTTGTAAATAATCTCTCTTCATCTTTCTTGTAGCCTCCCTCCAGGAGAATTTGCAGTTTTGTAGGCTCACTTCATAAGAATTTCTGTCTTAAAAATCACCTTTTCTAGGTATCTGCAAGGTTATCTATAATTTAGGCATCAGAGCCAATTAGTTTAATTTAGGCACGGAAAAAAATCTTTAGAATTTGTTGAAGTCCGCTATGCTCAATATAAAATTTTGTGGTGGGATTGGCGTCTGATCATAGGAAGCTTACTGGGGCCAATCTTTTACTTTCTCCAAAGTGTAATGACTTCAGTGACGGTTTTGCCTACAGAAGGCCTCCCAGACTGGGGCAAAGCCTTGAAATGTATTCTGAAGTCCATATGACGAAAGCCTATCTTCTAATCATTGCATGTTGTTTCTAGTGCACTGAGAAAATTTCTGATACTGTGAACATCGAATATGTAGAGTGCTTTCATGAATTCCATGGAGACATTATATGAATAACTTTTGCATTGACATGGGTATAAAAATGGGTTTCAGATGTCACTGTGTGCCAAATTTCCAAAAAAAGCTACTAAATCTTCATGTATAATTTCGAGTGTACAATCATTCTCAAATGAAAAAGACAGAATTTGTATATACGTTGGCAATCTATGCATGTAAATTGGCAGTTAGCATGCATAAATACTCACCGAAGTTCTTCTTTCAATTAGACCCTTGTTAAATCCATAGTAACTCCATTAACCTCAGGGGAATTACTTTGGATTTAAAATGCAGTTAAATAAGAACTCTGTTTGGCTGCAAGTTCATTTCCTTTCTAAGCTGTGGTTCGACTGGTACTGGGAGAACAGCTTTAAAATGAAGGTGGCACCTGTTTGCCTGTAAGAATATGTTTGATAATTCTATTTTTTTTTTTATTAGATTCATCCTGTATGGAAAAGCTACTTTCTAAAGACTGGAAGGAGAAGATGGAAAAATTAAACACAAGTGATCTCCTTGGAGACATTAAAGGTATCTCACTAGATCAAAATTTAAATGTTTGCATATATTTTAAGAAGGGGATTGAGGAGTTTTGAAAGTTCAGAAAAAATAATAGAAATAGTGGTCATGACTAGAGGATGCCTTCCTTTCCAGTCAAGTCACCCTGGTTTTTAATGTTTATGTTTGAAATGATGGATGAGTGTACCAAAGAAGGACTATGTCACAATCAGTTATCGGCAGTATCAGGGATGTTATCACAAAACACCAGGTTGGTTACATTCGTTCACTGACGTCAGCCACATATCTCTGAGCAGAGGAAGAGGAAGAAATGCAGAGTTACCAGTACTTGGTACTGCTTCTTCCCAGTTGCACAAACTATTTGTAGAAATAGCTTTCGGATTATAAAAGGTGGTAATTTTGTTGTTGCTATTCTAAATCTTTGATTCAAAATTGGAAAAAAAAATTGTTTCTATTAATCCCCTCATGCAGAGATAGAGAGGGTCTGGATAAAATTTGGGACCTACCAAAATCAGTGCAGAATTTACTGTATATGTGGGCAATAATTTCCACTATTCTCATTATTTCTTGAGCCAGCTTCCTAGGAAAAGTGGAATTCTCTTGACAATTAAGTACTAGGCAAAAAACTTGAAGGGTTTTTCCCCACCCATCAATTCTTCCATGCATACTCTTAGTGAGAAGAATTTCAGTATTATTGATTAAGCAACAAATTTAATGTGTGCTTTTTTTTGTGCTGTGAGAAGGGGTCATAAGGCATGTTTGAAGAGTACACAAAGTACCCAAGATTTATTTCTCTTCATTTGTATAATTTTGTTAAACTGCAGCTACAAACGTGTGGAAACAAAGAGTCATGTTCATAATATTAATAATTTTTTTCTGTAAATTTCTTTAATGTAAAAAAAAANAGTTTAACAGAGATTTTATTGTTACTAACCGGGAAGGAAAAATAAGGGTGGAGTTGTTTGTGAAGTTTTCTTGATAATTGTTTAGAAATCTGAATTGTGCTTCTTAAAAGTCACGAAAACACACATCACATCAACCATAGAATCATAGAATGGCCTTGGTGTAGAAGGGACCTTAAAGATAATTTTATTCCAACTCACTGCCATGGTCATGGACACCTCCCACTAGACCAGGCTGCTCAGAGCCCCATCCAACCTGGCCATGAACACTGCCAGGGATGGGGCATCCACAGCTTCTCTGGACAACCTCTTCCTGTCCCTCACCACCCTCACAGAAATGAATTTTCTCCTAATATCTACTCTAAATCCACTATCTTTTAGTTTGAAGCCATTCTCCCTTAACCTGTCACTAGATTCTCTTGTAAATAATCTCTCTTCATCTTTCTTGTAGCCTCCCTCCAGGAGAATTTGCAGTTTTGTAGGCTCACTTCATAAGAATTTCTGTCTTAAAAATCACCTTTTCTAGGTATCTGCAAGGTTATCTATAATTTAGGCATCAGAGCAAATTAGTTTAATTTAGGCACGGAAAAAAATCTTTAGAATTTGTTGAAGTCCGCTATGCTCAATATAAAATTTTGTGGTGGGATTGGCGTCTGATCATAGGAAGCTTACTGGGGCCAATCTTTTACTTTCTCCAAAGTGTAATGACTTCAGTGACGGTTTTGCCTACAGAAGGCCTCCCAGACTGGGGCAAAGCCTTGAAATGTATTCTGAAGTCCATATGACGAAAGCCTATCTTCTAATCATTGCATGTTGTTTATAGCGCACTGAGAAAATTTCTGATACTGTGAACATCGAATATGTAGAGTGCTTTCATGAATTCCATGGAGACATTATATGAATAACTTTTGCATTGACATGGGTATAAAAATGGGTTTCAGATGTCACTGTGTGCCAAATTTCCAAAAAAAGCTACTAAATCTTCATGTATAATTTCGAGTGTACAATCATTCTCAAATGAAAAAGACAGAATTTGTATATACGTTGGCAGTCTATGCATGTAAATTGGCAGTTAGCATGCATAAATACTCACCGAAGTTCTTCTTTCAATTAGACCCTTGTTAAATCCATAGTAACTCCATTAACCTCAGGGGAATTACTTTGGATTTAAAATGCAGTTAAATAAGAACTCTGTTTGGCTGCAAGTTCATTTCCTTTCTAAGCTGTGGTTCGACTGGTACTGGGAGAACAGCTTTAAAATGAAGGTGGCACCTGTTTGCCTGTAAGAATATGTTTGATAATTCTATTTTCTTTTTTTTTAATTAGATTCATCCTGTATGGAAAAGCTACTTTCTAAAGACTGGAAGGAGAAGATGGAAAAATTAAACACAAGTGATCTCCTTGGAGACATTAAAGGTATCTCACTAGATCAAAATTTAAATGTTTGCATATATTTTAAGAAGGGGATTGAGGAGTTTTGAAAGTTCAGAAAAAATAATAGAAATAGTGGTCATGACTAGAGGATGCCTTCCTTTCCAGTCAAGTCACCCTGGTTTTTAATGTTTATGTTTGAAATGATGGATGAGTGTACCAAAGAAGGACTATGTCACAATCAGTTATCGGCAGTATCAGGGATGTTATCACAAAACACCAGGTTGGTTACATTCGTTCACTGACGTCAGCCACATATCTCTGAGCAGAGGAAGAGGAAGAAATGCAGAGTTACCAGTACTTGGTACTGCTTCTTCCCAGTTGCACAAACTATTTGTAGAAATAGCTTTCGGATTATAAAAGGTGGTAATTTTGTTGTTGCTATTCTAAATCTTTGATTCAAAATTGGAAAAAAAAATTGTTTCTATTAATCCCCTCATGCAGAGATAGAGAGGGTCTGGATAAAATTTGGGACCTACCAAAATCAGTGCAGAATTTACTGTATATGTGGGCAATAATTTCCACTATTCTCATTATTTCTTGAGCCAGCTTCCTAGGAAAAGTGGAATTCTCTTGACAATTAAGTACTAGGCAAAAAACTTGAAGGGTTTTTCCCCACCCATCAATTCTTCCATGCATACTCTTAGTGAGAAGAATTTCAGTATTATTGATTAAGCAACAAATTTAATGTGTGCTTTTTTTTGTGCTGTGAGAAGGGGTCATAAGGCATGTTTGAAGAGTACACAAAGTACCCAAGATTTATTTCTCTTCATTTGTATAATTTTGTTAAACTGCAGCTACAAACGTGTGGAAACAAAGAGTCATGTTCATAATATTAATAATTTTTTTCTGTAAATTTCTTTAATGTAAAAAAAAAATATATATATTCTATTTGATGAAAATTGATGCTTAGGGATTTAAATTTCCACCGGGGAAATTCAGGATAGTTAATTTTTTTTATTATTATACAAGGAGATGAAAGATTGGCTCTTTTTAAGAAGTAAGTTATAATTGGTTCCTTCAGGACCAAAAATCTGTTGGATTCTCCTGATTTTTCTGGTAGAATTATGACAATGCATACATGTTAGGCAGGTAAGAAATCCCATAGTAATATCAGTGACAGAAACAGAGCATACAATTATGCAGGAACATGCTAAAATTGACTTCAATAAAATCTAAAAAAAAAAATGTGTCTTGAAATCACAATCTATTTAAAGCCATATTGTCTCTTAATAGTGTGGAAAACACTGAATGCTAGTTGAATTATTATTGTCTATTAATTGCAAAATATAGCTACTTAGTCTTTAAATAGAAACTACTTGAATGCTATTAGCGAATCAAATTTAAAAGAGGTGCCGTCTCTAACAATGCAGAATAATGTTCTTTATTCTTTTACATGGCACAAAATGCCTTCTAATGACATCTCATTTACTGAAAGAGAAAGGTTTGCTTTTCTGGATTTACGTTGTTCCTGTTATTTTCTTAGCATGTATGTTCTCTGCAGAGTGAGTGGGTAGAATTCTTGCCTCTCATCCTTTTCTCATCTACCTACAAACACTCTCACTCAGATTTGGAAGAATTCTCAACTACCTTTTCCAGGGGAATAGCCTATTAGCTGTACAAAAAGGATCATCAGATTAGGCTCAGAAGATTTATATGTTGGTAGTCCCTCAGTTAGTATCCACAGCTCATTTCCTGTGTAACCTGTCCTTAGGTTGTCATAATATCCGCAATATTCATGCATGCTGCTAGTTGGCTTCCAGCAAGATATGATGCTGAATCTTTGCTACTGCAGCTGCATTTAATTTTTTAAAAATAGAACCAACATGGAAGACAAATTATGGTTGCTTTTATGTTGTGCTTTACACTTCAAGCCTCTTGACAAAGGCATTAGTGTCATTTTACAGAAGAAGAAAACTGGGGTTACATAGCTGGAGTAGGAACAGGTCTGAAGTGGGAATCCTTTCCTTTGGGCTCCCAAACCCATGGCCTAACCACTGTCTCCAGGCTGGTTACTTCCGAGCCAATAAAACCACTGTTAACCCGATGGTCTGTTATTAACTCCTATTAGCATTTGTGTACCTTAAATCAGCTCAGAAAGGAAAAAATAAAACCCCACAAACAAATAAGAATCTAGCACATGGCAGCATGAAAACTTGATTACATGAAGGAAACAAAAAAGTAGGGGAAAGCATACTTTTAAATAAATCCTTTCATTGTTCAACGTGGTAGGTTCCATAATCAGGAAGTTCATTTTCATAGTGATGATTGAATTTCCAGCAAGGTAACTGGCAGGGCATTCTGGGATCTGAAAAAACTGTGTTTGAAAAGCTGTTGTCTTTGAGCGGTCAACTATATTTTTCCTTAATTTCCATCAGATTCTAAATTTTATTGCATTGCCCTTGTGCAGAATTTCTGCTCATACTACTGGGCCTAGCTTAAAGACGTGAAGTGATGCGGTAAAAATAAATAAATGAGTTCATTAGGGGAAAAAAAAATCTTGATTATAAGAAAGGAAGGTGTGGCCCTATGAGGAACTGGTCTTTGCACTGACTGTTACTGGGAGTTGTTTATTTTTGAGAGAAGGCGTTGTTCTCACTAAGGATAACCTGAGCACATATTCTTCCTCTGTGTCTGCACAGCCACAGCCCTCCCCCTTCAGTGAAAGACTAGCATCTTGGTTGTGGGAAGGCAGTTCACTAAGAATCAGTGCCAGAAAAAAGGATGAAAGCACGAAAAAAAAATGTACCACTGACACAAACTGTTTCTATTCATGTTTGGGAAGCACACAGACAAGAAGAAAAGATAATTGGCTGAGAGAAACAAATAAAAACGGTATTTTCTTGCTTTACCTTCTATATTTAGAACACAATAGTGTTAATCAAGATATAATTATAAACTATATCTATTAATTCAGACAATAGAGGCCAATACAAAAGTAACAAACAGTGAATAATTCATTTTTTCTCAGTGTGGGATTGTTCCTGTTCACAATTACTCTTGCATAGTGTGCTTCACTTGTAAAATTGCTTTTTCTGAGTTTCTTTATTAGTATTTCAGTTATTGATAATGGTCCAGATTCTTCCTTGAATTCCAGCCAAACAATCCATTGACTTCAGGGCGGTTGCATGAAACTGAGGAGAATCTGGCAGAATGCTTTGTAGCCAAATTCCAGTGGTTAAATAAGTCTGCTTGTGCATTTGGTATGTTTATAAATGAAACACATAGGTCAAATTTTCAAAGGTCTCTGAAGCAGTTGACCTGAGTTAAATGCCTTGCTCACCTGGAAAAAAAACCCTCAGAGCTGTCTGTGCAAATCATTTGATTGTATGCTATTTGCCAGGATGTGCATGCAAATAGATTTATTTAAGGTATACAAGCAATTTGTTAGGCTTACATCTGGCTTTTGCAGTATTTGGTTTCTTTTGTATAAAAATTAGGATCAGGAAATATTTTGATTATAATTGTTGTTATTACATATTTGAATAAACAAAGTGAGGCAGGGCTCTTTTCTTTATTCCCAGATATTTGGGTGCACAGACTTCTGTCCTCACCCTCCCTCACTGCGTGTATTTCTGTTGCTTGGTTATCTAGTTTTTCTTCAGCAGCCACAGCTAGGCAGAGTAGCATCATTTATCACTATACAGAGTCTGTTTTAAGTTTTCTGTTTCTGTTCCAAATATAAATCTCTGGAATAGCACGGTCTTGCATGCATCAGGCAGTTGTCCTACTGAAATAGCCCGCAATGGTCTTTCTCAGCATGCAGAGTCTTTGAAGATCAAATAAGAAAGGTCAGTCTTTAAGTAACTTAAGCAATGATGTTATCGTGAAAGGGTCAGAACTGGTCTAGCAGCCTTAGAGGAGAGTGACTCCTGGGTCAGCAGCTACTGTGCTGCAGGTTAGTCCTCTGCCTTCCATTGGCGGTGTTTACAACTGGAACTCTCTATATTTATAGGCATTGTGACTTGAATGTCACATGCTCTCTTTGTACAGTAGGCTCTATTTTGGGGAGGTGACTGATTAATGTCCATGGCTTTATCCAACACAGAAGGCTGTTTCCATTATGTTTCCCGTGCTTATCCCATCTCCTTTTGTATTTGTTGCTTTAGCAATAAGAGTCTAAGTCTCCTGTTTTGTGTGACGTGCACGTTTAATGACCTCAAAATATTTGGGTAGGTGGGAGGCAGCATTCCTGTTTCATAGGTAAAGTTGAATTTAATATAACGAAGCAACTTCACCCACTTGATAGTCTTCTTGTAAGATATCCACAAACAAATTTGGAATGGATATTTGTGCCTGGTATGAGAACAGGAGAGATGCAAGGAGGTATTTTCTAGGAGCACTTTTTGTGTGTATTAATGACTGGAAGAGGGCAGTGAGGAACAACTGTTTGAATCTGGAAATTTAACACTCTCCATCTCTGGAATAGTCTTGGAAAGAGTTGTGCATGAATGAATCCTTGAGAAAGTTGTGGTTTTTACAGTGAATTAATTTTTTTAAATACATGCATGATTTACAAAACATTTTAAAATGTTATTTTTGCTTCTATTTTATATAATTTGTCTTCACAGATAAGCTTTCAGGTGTTCCTTGCTGCACTATATCAAATGTGAAGTCAATTTTGAGGAAAATAAATCTGTTTTCCTTTAGCCCTGATCAACACCGTAGTCTGAATCTGTAATA
>WAAE01004932.1:0-14213 GCA_013400495.1 Nicator chloris
TCGTGTCCCTGGGGACAGCCCTGTCCCCAGAGCCATGGGAGGGGCCTCTGGAGGGGAGGCCACACCTTGGTGCAGGGGTTTTGTCACCAAAGGCTCTTTGTCCATCCATCCCTGTCCTCAGGGGCACCAGCCTGACCACAGTCACAGGTTTTAGGGTTTCCCCACAGCCCCAAATTGCTCTGCCTGTCCTGGGGATGGCCCTAAGGACAAAACCCCTGCCTCAGGGTGGCCTTATCAGAGTGGATCACTGGATGCCCTCCCTCCACCTGCTGGCAGTGCTTTGCCTGATGCAGCCCAGGACAGCTCTCACCTGCTGCAGCAGGGACACGTGTTCTCCCCAGTGCCCACCAGCACCCCCAGGGCCTTTCCCAAAGCTGTTTCCCAGCTAAGTGGCCCCCATTCCACACTGGAGCTGGGGTTGCTCTGCCCAGGGACAAAACCTTGCCCTTCATTCTCTTTGTTGAGTTTGATGAGGTTCCAGTCGGCCTTCTGGTGCCTAAAGGGGTTCTAAGAGAGCAGGAGAGGGGCTTTGGACAAGGGTGACAGAGGTTTTAGGGTTTCCCCACACCCTGTGTGCCCTAAATTTCCCTGACTGTCCTGCACCCAAATGGGCTCCAGGAGAGCTGCAGAGGGGCGTTGGTTCAGGGCCACCGTCACAGTTTTCAGGGTTTCCCCACACCCTGCGACCCCCAAACTTCCCTGACTGTCCTGCACCCAAATGGGCTCCAGGAGAGCTGCAGAGGGGCGTTGGTTCAGGGCCACCGTCACAGTTTTCAGGGTTTCCCCACACCCTGCGTCCCCCAGACCGCCCCGGGGACGGCCCCAAGGACAAAAGCCCTGCCATGGGGCAGTGACCGAGTGGTGCTGATCCCCCTGCCCCTCTGCCCGCAGCCTCCGCTCCTCGGACCACCCGCAGGTGAACAAGCTGATGCTGACGGAGGAGAGCGGGGCCGGGGCCGGGGCCGGGGCCGGGCCGGGCGGGGCGGAGGAGGGCGGGGTGCGCCGCGCCTACGACAACGAGCAGGACGGCGTCTCCTACAACTACTCCTTCTTCCACCTCTGCCTCCTGCTCGCCGCTCTCTACATCATGATGACCCTCACCAACTGGTACAGGTGAGAGCTGCCATGGACGCCCAGGGCCGTCCCCGTTCCTCCAGGTGCCCTCCTCCCGAGGTGCTGGTGCTCGTGTGCCGGGCACGGCTGAGGTGTGCCAGCCTGCTGCACGTGCTTCCTTATCAGCCTTAATTATTTTTAGCGTTGTGCCTGGGCTTGCCAGCGTCCTCTGCTGCAGGCCGGGATCCCTTGGGAGGAGGGGGAGCAGGGACCGAGGCTGAGGCTGCAGCCGTGGGCCACCCCCGTGTTCCCTGGGTGGCACCCATCGCTCCCGGGGTGTCACAGTGATGGGTGCCACCCTCCTGTTCGCTGTTTTCAGGCCGGATGAGAGCTTGCAGGTGCTGAGGAGCCCCTGGACAGCCGTGTGGGTGAAGATCTGCTCCAGCTGGGCCGGGCTCCTGCTCTACCTCTGGACCTTGGTGGCTCCGCTGGTGCTGCCGGACCGGGACTTCAGCTAAAGCGGCCCTGGACGTGCTGCTGCCGTGGTGGCTTTGTCCCTCGAGGCTGGGGACAGCCCCAGCTCTGCCTCAGCCTCAGTTCTGCATGCAGGAGTTGATGTGCCGGGTTGTGCCTTCTTGCAGCTCTTTTGTTTTAATTTGAAAGGACGAAGTGCCAAGCAGAGGAAATTAAGGGCTGAGAGAGACCTGAGGGTGTTTTTAAAGCTCTCATCATCTCCATGTTTGTGTAGTGCCTTTGGCAGTGCCTCCAGACCCTCTCCACCCAGCAGACACCACTGCCTTGCCTTGGGAGGGTTTGGTTCTCACCAGCTGTTGGTGCCCCGGGACCGTGGTGCCTTTTGGGGTCTCTGGGGTCTGGCTGGGACCCAGGACCTGGCCGGTGCGTCCCCAAACAGCCTGGAGGAGAACAAATCCCGGGGACTTGTGGCTGGAGGCAGAGATCCTGCTGCATCCCAGCCTCGATGGTGGCCGCAGCTCCTCGGGGCTGTCCCGGCTGTAGGACAGGTCCCTGTCCTCTCCGGAGCACAGGTCAGGTTTCCCCCAGGCTGCGCTGGCCGGGCCCCAGCTCTTTGCCTAATTAATAAAGTCTCGTTTGGAATAAACACGGTGGATTTGTCCGTTTGGAGTCTTTTTGTGTGCCCAGGAGGCGGAGGGAGTGGGATATTTTAAACTGACCCGACGCCGGGGTGGGGGCACAGCTGGCTGCCCGGGGGTGCAGGCAGAGGTGGCATCGCTTTGGGGCAGGGAAACTCGGAGCCCCGGACCCGATTGCCAGCCTGTGACACCCCCAGAGCCGTGGTGGTGGTGAGCAAAGGGGGGAGCACAACGTGGGGTGCACAGCGTGGGGTGCGGGCCGTGCCCAGGGGCACACGGGGATGGGGTGAGCTCCACGGTGGGGCACACACGGTGCTGGGGGGCACAGAGCAGGGGGTGACCCCCGCTGGGAGCTCTCCCTGGCAGGAGGCGCCTGCACTTGGGCAGCCGCGGGGCCAGGCAGTGCCCAGTGCCACCCCTGCAGCCCATCCCTGGATGTCCGGCTGTGCATCCCGTTCCCATTCCCGTTCCCATTCCCATTCCCATTCCCATTCCCGTTCCCATCCCACCCCACATCCCCTGCCCGTGCGGGGCGGCTCCAGCCACGCGATGGCGCTGCGAGCCCGCGGTGCGACACCTGCGCCCCGCATCGGCCCCGATCCGGCACCCAGCGACCCTCATCCTTCACCCAGTGATCCTCATCCTGCACCCAGTGACCCTCATCCTGCACCCAGCACCGATCCTGCACCCAGCACCGATCCTGCACCCAGCGACCCTTATCCCGCACCCGGCACCGATCCTGCACCCAGTGACTCCCATCCCGCACCCGGCCCCGATCCTGCACCCAGCGACCCCCATCCTGCACCCAGTGACGCTCGTTGTGCACCCAGCACCAATCCGGCACCCAGTGACCCTCATCCTGCACCCAGTGACCCTTATCCCGCACCCGGCACGAATCCTGCACCCAGTGACCCCCATCCTGCACCCAGCACCCTGCACTCATGCTGCTCCCTGTAACCCTCATCCTGCACCCTACCTCCTGCAGCTTGCACCCTGCACCCTTCACCCTGATCTTTAACCCTTCACTCTTTACCCTGCACCCCTGTGTCCCGGCCCCCTTCACCCTGCAGGGAAAGTTCTGGAAAGGATTGGATCGCCAGATTTATTTTCCTCTCATGCCTCCCTTCATCATTTATTTCCAGGAGAATGTTCTTTGCTCCCTGCTTTCTTCAGGAACCCCCTGGCAGGTCCACGCCAATGCCATGATCTGAAACAACCCGGGAAACTGAGGCAGGGCACTGGGGGTGACCCTGGCTGTGCTGCCTTTGGCTTTCCAGGATTTGGGATTTCAGCACAGCAGCACCCCAATGGCAGGTTGTTCCCTGTGGCATCTGTCCTATCCCTCTGGATTTATCTCCCCACGTTCACCCTGAGCGGTGCAAGGCACCCCGAGGAGCTCCAGCCACAGGGAAGCCTGCCTGCTTCTGCCTTCCTGGCTGCATTTTAATGGGAATAAATTAAAAAAAGAGAGATTGGTGGCACAAAATCCCTCAGGACTAAGCATGAGGTGAGTGGGACTCACGGGCAGTCTGAGCCCCCTCAGTTCCCTCTCTGGGAATGTTCTGAACTCTCCACAGAGTTGTGGCTCTTCTGCTGTTCTGCATTTGCTTCTCAGCAAGGACAATCCATATCTAAGTCAAATGATCCCGTTTTCTGCGGGAGGGGAGGAGGGAAGCAGCTCCCTGCCAGCTGGGGCACTACCACTGAGCTCAGCCTGTCACGGGAGAGGCAGCAGGAGTGTCCCGTGTCCCCTGGAGGTGGCACCCCCCACCGGGGTGCTCAGAGCTGCCCCTGGGCTTCCCCAGCCAGGGCTTGGTGTCACGGGCCTGCTGGAAAAGGGAAGTGCCAGGGACAGACCTGGGAGAGTGCAACCGGCACAGAGCCACGAGAGACTAAAAACTTCCTTTGTTTGGTGACTGTCATTTCCGACGGGAAAAGTCTCCACAGGCAGCAGCGGCAGCTGCATTTCTGGGAGAGCTGGGGGTGCTCCCCTGGAGAGGAGAAGGCTCCAGGGAGAGCTCCGAGCCCCTGCCAGGGCCTCAAGGGGCTCCAGGAGAGCTGCAGAGGGACTGGGGACAAGGCAGGCAGGGACAGCACACAGGGAATGGCTTCCCAGTGCCAGAGGGCAGGGCTGGATGGGATCTTGGGCAGGAATTGTTCCCTGGCAGGGTGGGCAGGGGCTGGGCTGCAATTGCCAGAGCAGCTGTGGCTGCCCCTGGATCCCTGGCAGTGCCCAAGGCCAGGCTGGACATTGGGGCTGGGAGCCCCTGGGACAGTGGGAGGTGTCCCTGCCACGGCAAGGAGTAAAACTGGATGAGCTTTAAGTTCCCTTCCAACCCCACCCACTCTATTTTCATGATAATTTTCCGGGTGAATAATTCATCAGCGAACATCTGCCACCTCCAGCTCAGCAGAAAACACAGCCCTGGGCTGTGTCCCCTCCCTGCCTGTCCCTGCCCCGAGTCACAGCTCCAGCCCGGAGAGCGGGATCAGAGCAGGGACACGCTGGGACTACCCCACCACACTCATTATCTCCCCAGGTACCTTTAATTGCTGTAATTACTCTCCCTGGGGACCACCCCAGAGGGGTGGATGGGAGGTTAAGGGTAACGTGGGAAGTTGGGGAGCCCAGGAAAAGCCATGCAGCAGTCACAGAAGGTGACTGTGACCACTGCGTTCCCAAACTAAACTGGATTTTTCCCCAGGGTTGGGCACAGGACCCTCCTGAGGTCACTGAGTTTGGGACCATGGGAAGGGAGGAGCCCCCAGGGACACCCAGGTCTGGGTGGTGGGGACAGCGGTCCCACCCTGGCGTCTGCCATCCGGGTGCTGCCAGCGGCTCCCCAGCATCATTTTATTCCCTTTAATGCACGGCCTCCCTTGTTTTTTATTTTATTCCTTGGATTAACACATCGGGCAGCAGCCGGACTGGCTCCTGCTCAAAAGAGGAGGGGAAAGCGTTTACATAATTCATTTAAATGAGGCACCCGAGGAAACCCAAATTGGACTTCCAGCATGTTTACAGAGCCACGCAGAGCTCCGCGATCCGCATCTGGAGCCATTAATGCCTCCCAGACGGAGCACAGGGCATGGATAATTAATTAATTGTGGAGCAGAGCCCTTGCCCAGCCTCCAAGGAGAGCGCTCGGGGGCACAGGCAGCGACGCCCGGTGCTGCTCCCCTGGGGTGTGGATTTATTTCCCCGCGGCTTTTCTCCTTCCCAGAATGTTCCTTGGGGCAGGAAGATGCTGGGGGGATGGCGGGGTGGAAGACGTGGGAGGAATGAGCCGACCTGGGCTGGAAAATCCCTGCCTGGAGGGGTTTGAGTGGAGGAGGAGCCCTGCGGGGGCTGTGATGGCAGTGAGCCCTGCCCTGGGACAGCGAGGAGGGGACACGGGGACCCCTCGGAGGGGCCAACCCCCCTGCAGTGGGGAGCAAAGGGCCCTGCCCCACTCCGCCCCAAACATCCCTGTTCTGTAGGATCAGGCAGCCGCTGCTCCGAGCGGGGGGAGCTCTGTGACATCGGGGGTGCCCCAAGGACCCTGCCCCGCGCTCAGCCCCTCCTGCCCTCGGGAATCTCTCCCTGGGGAGCCCTCAGGGGCTGGAATCACTCCCTGGGACACTCCAGCTGCATCACCCGGAGGCAGGTCCCGCCCCAAACCCGGCCCTGATCCCGGGGATGCTTCGGGGCTTCTGAGAAGGAGCCCCCAGCACTGCACAGGGACGCGGGGTCACCTCAACCCACTTAAAGCCTTCATTTGCAACCCCCTGCAGCAGGGATTGACTCCTCAGCCTCCCCGCTGCTCTCGGAGCTGCTGTCTCTCCCTTCAGCACCGCTTTGAAGAGCAAAGGAGAGATGGGAAGGAAGACAGGGAGGAAGAAAAAAAAAAGAAAAAAATATTTAAAAACCTCCAGCTTGAACCCTGCTGCAGGAGGAACATCTGTATCTATAAATATCTGTGCTGGGAGTGGGAACAGGCTGTATCTGTATCTGCAGCAGCTCCCGAGGCAGCAGCAGCCTCGCCCCAGCTAACCCCGCTCCAGCTCCGGCACATGCTCCTCAACACGCTCCAGGCCCTGCAGCCTGGCAGGAGATTTTGGGGATAAACCCCCCAAACTGGTCTTCAATCAAACAGGAAATACAGCAGGGCTGTGTTCATGTTTGCAGCGTGTTCCCAGCGAGGGTGAGCAGCGGCCCTGGGGTCGCTGGGGCTCTGGGGGCAGCGGGGCTGTCCTGCTGCTGTCCCCACCCCGCTGCCACTCTGGCAGTGACCTCGTCCACCCCTCCAGACTGGATTATGTGTGCTCAGAGATACCCGGATCACAATCTCAAATCCCAACCCCAAATCACAATCCTATATCCCAATCCCACATCCTAATCCCATACTCAAGTCCCGTATCCCAATCCTATATTTCAATTCCGTATCCCAGTCCCGTATCCCACTCCCGTATCCCAATCCCATATCCCAATCCCGTATCCCAATCCTGTATCCCAATCCCATATCCCAATCCCGTATCCCAATCCTGTATCCCAATCCCATATCCCAATCCCGTATCCCAATCCTGTATCCCAATCCCATATCCCAATCCCGTATCCCAATCCTGTATCCCAATCCCATATCCCAATCCCGTATCCCAATCCTGTATCCCAATCCCATATCCCAATCCCATACCCCAATCCCATACCCAAATCCCGTATCCCAATCCTGAAGATCTCTGAGGGCTGTGTGAGGATTGGAAACCTTTTTCTGACAGACCTCTGGCTCTTTCCACTGGATTCCATTTCCCCCATTTTTTCTGGCTTCCCATGGGGGCCCGCAGGGTGGTTTTATTCCCGTGACAGGGATCCTACAGCTCCAACTGCTGCAGCCAACAGCAAAGTCCCGGGACACATCATTGTCCCGGCTTTGCAAGGACTCATCCCAGATCCTGGAGATTCCCGTGCCAGGAGCATCCTCGCTCCCGGCACGTAGGGCCCAGGCAGATGGGAAACCCTTGGGATCGGCTCCAAAGGCTTTGGGAAGCACAGGCTGCCCCCACGTCCCCTCCTCTGCGGGGTCCCCTCCCAGCACCCTCCAGAGCTGGGCTGTTTTTCCCTTTTTTCCCTTTTCCCCCCTTCTTTGCTTCCCCCCATCTCCCTGGAACAACCAGGACTTTTCACGAGCCGCCTCCCTCCCCCTCTTTTCCTCCCTGACTCATTCCCTCTGTCCTTCCAGCCGGGATGTGCCGGTCCCCACGTCCCGCGGGAGGGGCAGTCCCGGGGCAGGGGACAGCCAGGGACTGAACGCAGCACAGTGAACGTTTCCTTCCCTTTGGTGCTAATTCCAGCGGGGAATTTCAGTGCCACGCACAAACAACTCCTCTCCAAGCGGCTCAGAGGTGGAAATTCCCCATCCCGTGGCGGTGGGGTGTTCACGGGGTGACATGGATGGACTGGATGGCTTTCTCCAGGCTGAGTGATTCCATGATGGATGCAGCTGGGGATGTGGCAGCGAGGACAGGCTGCTCGGGGGCTGCTCCAGCTCCACCCTGTGCCGTCCCTGTTGGTGTCTGGGGAGGGGACAGGGTGGGGACATCCAGGTCCCGCTGTCCCCGTGGGCTGGGAGAGGCTCTGCAGGGATGGAGGTGGCCCCATGAGCTCTGGGGTTTGTCCCCAATGGCAGCAGTGCTGTCACATGGCAGCCACCTGTGCCAGCCCTTCCCTACCCCTCTCAGTGACCTGCAAAGCCTCTGAAATAAAATCTCCTGGTGGCTGCCAGTCCTGTCTGTGTCCCCAGAGCCCTCTGGGGACAGTTGTACTCCAGAAAACCAGTGTGGAACAAAAGCCCCCAGCCCCTTCCGTCCACTCCCCTTCCCACCCACATCCCTTTGGCTAAAAGGACACAGTGGCCCACAAATCCAGACACTGACCCCTCCTCAAGCCTCACACCCCAACCTCACCCCTAATTCCAGCACGCCCCCACTAGCCCAGCCCCATTAAGGGGTGTCTGTACCCCATTAAAGGGAGTTCAAGAGCCTGGGGAAGTGGCCACTGTCACAGAGAGACCCAGCCTGGTGACAAACTGGTATTTGTGGCACCCAAAGCCAGGCTGGACACCCCTCACTGTGGTGTGGCTCATGCTGGAGTGGTGGGAATGCACTGAACCCTTCACTGAATATGTGGGGTCATCTCTGCACAGGGCTTCAGTCCCATCCCAGCCTCCAAACAAGAGAAAAATAGAATAAAAAAACATAAAATCAATCACAAAATCACAGAGTCACAGAGGCACTGGAGGGTTTGGGTTGGGAGAGACCTTAAATCCCATCCCACCCCTGCCATGGCAGGGACACCTCCCACTGTCCCAGGGGCTCCCAGCCCCAATGTCCAGCCTGGCCTTGGGCACTGCCAGGGATCCAGGGGCAGCCACAGCTGCTCTGGCAATTGCAGCCCAGCCCCTGCCCACCCTGCCAGGGAACAATTCCTGCCCAAGATCCCATCCAGCCCTGCCCTCTGGCACTGGGAAGCCATTGCCTGTGTGCTGTCCCTGCCTGCCTTGTCCCCAGTCCCTGTGCAGCTCTCCTGGAGCCCCTTGAGGCCCTGGCAGGGGCTCTGAGCTCTCCCTGGAGCCTTCTCCTCTCCAGGGGAGCACCCCCAGCTCTCCCAGCCTGGCTCCAGAGGGGCTCCAGCCCTGGAGCAGCTCCGTGTCAGGGACATTTCCCAGTGCAAAGCAGTGACCCTCGGTGTGCAGAAGGTTTTGGAGACAAACACAGTGTGGTGGGGCAGGAGTGTGACTTATCTCTGTGCATTTGTGTCAACAAATGTCCCTTTGTGCTCTGACATCCTCACTGGATGAGCTGGAGAGGGAGAACTCTGGGCTGTGCCCTGCTGGGCTCGGGGAGGCCAGACCTTGGTGCCACTGCAGCTGCTGCTGCTGCAAGGCTGCAGCCGGGATTTGCAGGGTTTAAGCGCTCGGGCACCAAAGGCTGGAGGATTGACAAGCTTTGTTTTGTCACTTCTGGTGGAAAAAGCTGGGAATTGAGGAGAGCCGAGTGTTGGTTCTCCCCTGACAGGGATGACCCGAGCTCCCAGCCCCTGACCCCACTGCAGAGGTGCCCAGGGTCCCCCCTGGGGTGGCCCGGCTGCTGCTGGTGCCAGCTTTGCCCCTCTCCCTCGGTGCCACATGGCTTTTCCTCCCGGATTTTGCGGGAGGAGAACTCTCTGCCAAATTGCTTAAATCCAAAAACTGCTTAAACCCAATCTGTGCAAACACAGATTCGTGTGTGAGACACCACCAAAGGCCCCAAACCTTCACTGCTGGGGCCCCGCCCGAGGGATGCCCGAGGCCAGCGGCGGCTGCGGGAGCTGAGTGACAGCAGCAGGGTGACACTCGGTGTCCCAGCCTCCATCCCCTCCTGCTGCAGCCCCGGGCAGGGCTCTGGGGGTGCCAGAGGTGTCTCCCCACCCACGCCGAGCCATCTGGGGCTGCATGAGTGAGGCTCAGCTGATGGCGAGCAGCGACCGTGGGCGGGGGGAGAGGGGCGAGCACGGCTCGGCTTCGCCTTCCCGCTGCCAGCGCGGCGGCCGGGGCTGGGAAAGGAGCAGAAACACCTTTTTCAGGGAGATAAAGGCCGAGGAGAGGGTAGGGGAAGGTGGATGTTTCAGAGAGGGACCTGAGCAGGGAAAGGAACCTGCTGGAAAAGTCTCCTCCCCGCCGGGGGTGCCCGGGTCCTGTCCCCGCGGCTCCCCAGGGACAGCAGCTGCTCAGGCAGCCTCCCCCGTTCTCACAGCCCTGCGCCCTGGATGTCACGGGGAAAGCAGAAATAAATGAGCGGCTCGGGCTCTCTTCGGGGCAGCTGCAGCCCGGCGGTGGCCGTGGTCACATTCCATCCCTCGGGCTGGTCCAGCACAGCCAGCGGGAGCATCCCCGCGTGGGAAGGGGCGCCCTGAGCGCACCCACAGCCCCGGGGCAGAGCTTCCGCGGCTGGAGCAGCTTCTGGAGCCTGCCCGGATCACACCAGGGCTGCAGCAGGCACTGGACGGGCCGGTCCCCTCCTGTTTGTGCTGTCCTGGACTTTTCCTGGTGCTTCCCGCTGGATCTGTAACCCACTGAGGCCGGGATGACCCCAAATAAATCACTCCTGACAGATCTTTCCCTCTCTGGGCATTAAATCCTGCAGAGAAGAGTTAATCCCTGCAGCCCCGGGGATGCTGCATCCTCCTCAGGCAAACCCTCTGCTGCTGGAGCTGTGTCCCCCTCCCTGCAGGGACCATTCCCAGCTCCGTGGGTGCCTCGGCCGTGTCCCCAACACCCACGGTGGAGCAGCCTGGCACCTTCCTGTGTCTTCCAGTGATTTTGCTGTTCACAGGTGCCCGAGCCCCGTTTGTCTCCTGTGGCAGCCGATCAGGGCTGACTCGGCTCTGTGTGCTCGGCTCTAACCCCAGCGCTGCTCCCGAGCTCCACCCGCTCCTTGTGCTCTGCCGGCTTTGCCCCACAGGGCAGGGCTGGATGGGATCTTGGGCAGGAATTCCTCCCTGGCAGGGTGGGCAGGGGCTGGGCTGCGATTGCCAGAGCAGGTGTGGCTGCCCCTGGATCCCTGGCAGTGCCCAAGGCCAGGCTGGACATTGGGGCTGGGAGCCCCTGGGACAGTGGGAGGTGTCCCATGGCAGGGGTGGGAGGGGATGGGATGAGCTTTAAGATCCCTTCCAACCCCAAACCCTTCTGTGAGTCCATGACTCTTTCCCTTTTCCAAGGGCACAGTCTCAGTGAAGCAAAGCACAAGATCCAGCCCCAGAAGGGACCTCCTGGGGCTCTGAGCATCAGCCACAGACCAGCAGGACCCAGACCCAATATTCCTGCCTGGCATTGTTTCCAAGTGAGGAAGAGATGGATCCTGAGAGGACTTTGAAAAATGATGCAAGTGGGCAGGAAGGATTGCTGGAGCTTATTTGCGACTGTGGACACTGGGAAAGGAGCGTGGTTGTGGCCACAGCTGAGCTGTTCCACTTCCTGGGAACACCCTGAATCCTTGAGCTGTTCCCAAGGACCTCCTGAATCCCTGAGCTGTTCCCCTTCTGATGGCATCCTGAATCCCTGAGCTGTTCCCAAGGACCTCCTGAATCCCTGAGCTGTTCTCATTCCCAGGAACACCCTGAATCCCTGAGCTGTTCTGAGGGATCCACTGAATTCCTGAACTGTTCCCCTTCCCAGGAATTCCCTGAATCCCTCAGGAGAACTCCCGTGGCTGGACTGTCCATCCTGATGGCACAAAGACAACCTGCCAGCCTTTCCTATGGCCTATCTCAAGTTGCAATCAAAATAATTTCAGTATTTTGCCCTTTTTCTTTTGCTTCCGAGGAAATCTGGCCGCAGGATCTTTGTTCCCCACGTATTTCCATGTTCTGAAGCGCTTGGAATATAAAAATGGAGCGTGAATCATATCCTTGCTTTAAATAAAGCTGCTTCCATCCTTAAGGATGTGTTTGTCACTGATTGTGGGACTCCTGTGATTGAGCAGTGCTTAGAAGGAATAAAGCAGCCAATAATTATCCTGAAATTCCACCAGGGACTGCTTTACTGAGGAAGAGAAAATGAAAGAGGCAATGTTTGAGGGGAAGAAATAAAGTTTTTTATTAAATCAAATGATAGAGCTGGAAAATAAAGACTGGCTTTTAACCACAGCTCAGAGTTTGGCCACGGACAGTGGAAAACGTGGAAAAAATGATTTTTTTCTCTCTATCCTGTTTAATCTAAAGATGTTTGTGAGCCACCCCTGCCTCCATCCTCTCCCAGCAGAGCTGTCACAGCACTGTCACAGCAGGACAATAAAAGTCATCTCCTCATCTGCCAGGGGGATGGATTGGGGAAATGATTTGTAGAAGAGCAGACAAAAGGAAATATCACCTTTCCCTGCACAGATCCCACCTTCACCTCGTTGTTTTCCTGCTTTTCCTTCGGGATGTGGTGCTGGGAGCCCCAGGAAGGGCTGGGTGATCCCACACGTGGTGGGCTTTGGTGGCCTTTTCTCCACTCCAAAATGTCCCAACCCCTTCCAGGCGATAAAAACTTTAGAGAGCTGGCCCTGGAGTCAGGGGAATGTCTCCAGTGCCCGTGGGCTGCAGGGCTCAGCTTCACCAGGTTCATGGAGCCTCTGGGATCCGAGTTCTGGGAATCCCAGCTACAGGAGACCCTTCTGTACCATGCTCTGATGGGCAGAACGTGTTTGTTCCTTCGCTTTCCCATTTTATCCTGAAAATTCCCTTCTTTGAGCTATTCCTGACCCCTTTCCTGCTGAGGATGAAGAAATCGAGCAGGGAAGGGGGATTTTGCTGGCACAGCTCACACCTTGTTTTGGGACCTCTCCTGGGTCACCGGAGTGGGACACGGTCCTGACAGTTCCTTTATCCAGGGAAGAAGTGGAGTCAGCATCCCGGGGAGCGTTCAAAACCTGAGCAGACACTTCATGCCATGGTTTAGCGGGAATGGTGGGATTCAAACGTTGGACTTGATGATCTTGGAATGGCTTTTCCAACCTTGATGTGGTTCTGAATGATCTGAACCAGGAAGAGGCTGGAACACTCCGGAACTTCCCCTAAAATATTCTGTCCCACCACATGTTCAGGAGCTCTAAGACATGCAGGAATTCATTATGTCCCAAATAGCCCTCCTTCACATTCCCAGATAAATCTGATTTGCTCCCACTGACGGTCCAGCGTGGAGGACACCCAGCCATGGATGTTCAGCAGAGCCTGGGAGAACTGGCTGCAATAGGAATCGAAATTCCAGCAATCCCAGTGTCCAAGGCAGGGACTGACCACGGACACTGCAGGGGAGGAGCAGCCTGGAGGGCTCCTGACACCTCCTGTGGGCGGATGGAAGGTGCTCCGTGACACACGGAGTGTCCCAGACCCCAATTCCAGGAGTGTCCCTTGGGAGAAGTCAAAAACAACCCCAAGGAATGTGTGCCTGCAAATGGAATGTGTTGGAAACGTCTGGAGCAGTGAGAAATGTCCCTGTCCCCAGGGCTGGGGGGGCAGAGAGAATTTCACCTTCCCATTCCCCGTCAGCAGCCCTGGAAGAGCAGGTGTGGCAGAGAACAACCTTGGCTATCCACAGGGCCCCTATAAAGGTGATTTTACTCTGCCACGTGCCACAGTCGCCCTCGTTTCGGTCACCCTGGGCCAATTTCCCCCGGTGGAAAGGACAGGGAAGAAAGCATGGAGCTGTTTTGCCAGAAGATGAACCGACAGCTCGCTGTGTCTCTCCACAGTCCAGCTCCACATTTATCTTCCTCTCCCCATCCTGCTCTTCCCACGTGCAATCTGCTGCTCCAGAGCAATCCGGGTTTCCGTGAAGCCCCTGGGGTGGTGGGGAGGGATCTGCTGCCTTTTGGGAGCCTCTTTTAGAGCTGATTTCAAATCTCTGCTGCTCCTTTTCCCTGCCCAGCTCGCCCCAGTCTCCAGGGAGATCAGGGGAACCTTTCCAACCGGGGAGGAATTTTCCACCTAAACACTTTCCTGACCTGAAATCGCTTCTGATCTTCCCAGCAGAAAACATTATTTCCATAGAAGGTGACTTTTCCCCCAGCAAATAAAACCCTTGGGCTCAGCTCCCTGAAAAGAGAGGTTTTATCCTGAACACTGAGCACCAAGCATGGGATTTTTTGCAAATAAAATTCCCCAGGATCTGTCCTGAGAGGCCCATCCTGAGAGTTTCCAACCCCCCAGTGAAGGCTGGGAGCCAGAGCACATCAGCTCCCTGCAGAGCTGCTCAGCTCCTTCAAACCACCAGCACAGAGCTGGAGAGACAAGGAACCCTCCCGAGCCAGCCAGACTTGGCTGCCAGAGGGGGCTGAACTCATTCCTGGTGGTGCTGCTGGCAGCTCTGCTTCCCTGGGATCTGTGGATCCAGCCCTGGAAAGGCTGGGGCTGCCTAATGGAAAACACGTGAGCCTTCCCTTCCCTTCCCTTCCCTTCCCTTCCCTTCCCTTCCCTTCCCTTCCCTTCCCTTCCCTTCCCTTCCCTTCCCTTCCCTTCCCTTCCCTTCCCTTCCCTTCCCTTCCCTTCCCTTC
>WAAE01004932.1:14626-66038 GCA_013400495.1 Nicator chloris
AGGCTCAGGGCAGGGATCAAGGCTCAGGGCAGGGATCAAGGCTCAGGGCAGGGATCAAGGCTCAGGGCAGGGATGAAGGCTCAGGGCAGGGATGAAGGCTCAGGGCAGGGATCAAGGCTCAGGGCAGGGATGGAGGCTCAGGGCAGGGATTGAGGCTCAGGGCAGGGATCAAGGCTCAGGGCAGGGATGCTCCATCCTCTCCTCTGCTCCCACAGCTCAGCCCAGCAGGACCAGCTGGCCCTGCACGGGGCTTGGCAGCAAATCCCAGGATTCTGGGCTACAAGGAGCCTTTTCCAGGCCAGATGGAGGCAGGGACGGTGGCTTGTGGTGCTGTGGGCTGCCAGCAGTGGCAGGGATAAACCTGGAGGGGGAAAACCTGAAGGTTTCCCTTTGGGTTGTGTCCCCCACAGTCCCCACCTTCAGACAGCCCTTCCTTGGTGTCCTGGGAGCAGCTGGAAGGGTTTTCCTTGCACGTGGACATCTGCAGGGCCTCGTTTGTGCCCACAGCCACAAGGACTGGAGGATTTCCAGGAAATCTGTTCCTACCCCAAGGAGTGCCTTGAAAACTGCCCGAGGGAGCTGGGGGGGGGCTGGTGGAGCAACTGGGGCCATCCAAGAGGGAAAACCGAGGTGTGAAACCAGGCCATGGCTTCCTGACAAGCTCTGGCAGCATTCATGGGTTGGTTTTTTTGTGGATACAGCAGGGAGGTTGATTTTCTTAAAGCTTTCCAGCGTGGAGTGATGGCAATGACCATTTCTGGAATTAAAAAAAAATGGGTTTTGCCCAATTCTCTGTCCCCTGGTACCTCCCAGCATGGGCTGCTGGGTTTCAGAAGCCTCATCCTGCAGAGCTGAATCCTTCTGGCAGAAGGTCTGTGACCCCAGGGACAACATTCCCCGAGGAGCCCCTCAAAGCCCCAAATCCCAAATCCATCTGCACAACCCTTTGTGTCCGTGGTTGGAATAATAAAATCATTAAGGTCGGAAAATCCCTCTGAGATCATCGAGTCTAACTGTTCAACCAGCACTGCCAAGCCCAGAATCTCCAACCTGGGCCTCAGTTTTGGGTCCCTTAGCACAAGAATGACCTGGAGGAGCTGGAGCGAGTCCAGGGCAGGGAACGGAGCTGGGGAAGGGTCTGGAGCCCCAGGAGGGGCTGGGGGAGCTGGGGAAGGGTCTGGAGCCCCAGGAGGGACTGAGGGAGCTGGGGAAGGGTCTGGAGCCCCAGGAGGGGCTGAGGGAGCTGGGGAAGGGGCTGGAGCCCCAGGAGGGGCTGAGGGAGCTGGGAAAGGGGCTCAGCCTGGAGAAAAGGAGGCTCAGGGGGGACCCTGTGGCTCTGCACAACGCCCTGCCAGGAGGGGACAGCCGGGGGGGTCGGGCTCTGCTCCCAGGGAACAGGGACAGGAGGAGAGGGAACGGCCTCAGGCTGGGCCAGGGGAGGTCAGGGTGGATATTTGGGAATATTTCTCCATGGAAAGCGTTGTCCAGCCCTGGCAGAGCTGCCCAGGACAGTGGTGGAGTGCCTGTCCCTGGAGGGAGTCTGAAGCTGTGTGGATGTGGCACCTGGGGACGCGGTCAGTGCTGCCTTTGGCAGTGCTGGGTTAAAGGTTGGACTCGATGCTCTCAGAGGGCTTTTCCAACCTTGATGATTTTATAATTCCATAAAGACATCAGAATCTGACCCTTCTGACCTGTGTCCTGTGCAGCAGGGCTCTGTGACCAGCCCTAAAGCCACCTTGAGGGTTCCAGGGCATTTTATCCTTGGAAACATCCAGTGCCACCACTCCCATCATATAAAATCAGCCACTTCTTATCTCCTGTCTAAATACCCTGCTGAGTCCATTCCTGCTGCCATCCCGCCTCCCAAAATTCCAATTCCACCCCTGGACACGAGATCAGATTAATGATAAAGTCACATCTGTCCATACATCAGCAGAGAACACAGCTGGATTCACACTCAGGAACATCTGCTGACTGTGTCTTATAGGAATATCATCCAGGAGTGATGATTTGACTGGAATCAGAGATAATGTGTTTAAAGGCTTGTAAAATCTGACCTGAATTGCTTTTGGGTTGTTATTACTGCCAGTGGGTTGAAGCTGGGAGCTGCTGACACCAAAACATAAGTCCCATAATTAGTAACAAACAGCACCGTGGTGGGGTTTGTTTTATTACCTCATAATTTGAACCAGAAACTGCTTGTGGTGTCTTCTGGGATTAAAAAAAACCAAAAAAACAACAATGCTCTGCTCCAGACAGTTTTAGAGGAATAAGCTGGATTTGATGGAAATGAAGGAACAGGCTCCAAGGCCTGGAGTTTGTTGATTTCTCTGCTGCTGTTATTTCCAGTTAAAGCGTCATCTCACTTGGATCTTCCATCCAAACTTCTCTGGGAATGTGTGAACCTCAGTCCCACCAGGATCTGTCTGGCACAGTGTGTTCCATGTCGGGAAGCAAAGCCCAGGCTGTCTCTCAGCTTTGCCTCAGGCAGCTGCTGCCAGCAGGGACCTCAGAGAATCCCAGGATCCCTGAATCAGCTGGGCTGGAAAAAGCCTTAGGGATGATCACATCCAGTCTGTGACCTGACACCGCCTTGTCCCCAGCTCAGAGCCCTGAGTGCCACATCCTTGGACAGCTCCAAACCCCCCTGGGCAGTCCCTGCCAAGGCCTGGCCACCCTTTCCATGGGGAAATTCCTCATGTCCACCCTGACCTCCCCTGGCCCAGCCTGAGGCCGTTCCCTCTGCTCCTGTCCCTGTTCCCTGGGAGCAGAGCCCGACCCCCCCGGCTGTCCCCTCCTGGCAGGGAGTTGTGCAGAGCCACAGGGTCCCCCCTGAGCCTCCTTTTCTCCAGGCTGAGCCCCTTTCCAGCTCCCTCAGCCCCTCCTGGGGCTCCAGACCCTTCCCCAGCTCCCTCAGCCCCTCCTGGGGCTCCAGACCCTTCCCAGCTCCCTCAGCTGCTCCTCACAGGACTGCAGCACATTCCAGCAGTGTGAGCTGGAAACAGCCCCCGTGAACCTCAGAATTCTGGAATGGTTTGGGTTGGAAGGGACCTTAAATCCCATCCAGTCCCACCCCTGCCATGGGCAGGGACACCTCCCACTGTCCCAGGTGTCTCCAAGCCCCATCCCTGGCCTTCCAGGGATGTTGAGGATCTGAAAGGACCCATCTGACTGCTACCAATCACAGGGAAAAGCAGCAATCCTGGAGGCAGTGAGGACTGGGACAGCACAGCTGGAAAGAGTCACCTGGAGGAGGAATGCTGGGCTCTGAGCAGTTTCCCAAGTTGCCAGAAGGATCCAGGATCTGGAGTCACATCAGGACAGCAGCCCTGGCTGTGGAGGCAGCTTTATTTGCAGCTCCAGCAGGAAACTTCCACTTTAGCACTGCTGATTTCTCTGCTGCTCCCCTCACCCGCAGGATATGGAGCGTCAGACTGGAGGTGTTTGCAGATGAGAGATAACAACTGTCGGAAAATTAAATTAGGAGTGCCTAGAAGGTGTTCTGGGAGCTGCAGAGCCAAGCCAGCTGTGCCTGCCACACCTGGGAAGCGCAGAGGGGGCTGATAAAATCTTGCTGTTTCACCCAGCAACAGGTCCTGGAGGGGAATTGTCACCCGGCCAGGGAGGAGGAAGCGGCCCCTGGAGCCAGGAGAAAGCAGGGGCAGGTTTGGGAGGCACAGAGACCTCCCCAGGCCTTTGATGTGTGTTTGCAGCCTGTGTGCCAACAGCCCTGCTCCCAAAAAAAGCTGTGTCTGCTTGTGTTTTGTTTGGATCCGTCAGGCCAGGAGGAGGGGACGGGGGCTGAGGAGAAAAAAAAAACCCCAAGCCCTCATGGTTTCTCTGGACAGGCTGGAGAACCAGCAGGAAATTCTGCTCCTGCCCTGAGCTCACCCCCAGCGTGGGCAGCAGGATGAGAGAGGGGATCCTCCCCTCTGCCCCACTCAGGTGAAACCTCACCTGCAGAGCTGCCTCAGCCCTGGGACCGACATCAGGAGGAGCTGGAGCTGCTGGAGCAAGTCCAGGGGAGGGCACAGAGCTGCTCCCAGGGCTGGGAGCACAGTTTGGGTTTCCAGAGCTCCCAGAGAGACTTTCCAGCCTCCTGTTCCTCACCTTTCCCAATCAATCCAGGCCAGAGCCTGCTCCCACCTTGGGGTGTGTTCCCAGCACGGGAAGGACCTGGAGCTGCTGGAGAGAGCCCAGAGGAAGCCACGGAGCTGCTCCAGGGCTGGAGCCCCTCTGCAGCCAGGCTGGGAGAGCTGGGGGTGCTCCTCTGGAGAGGAGAAGGCTCCAGGGAGAGCTCAGAGCCCCTGCCAGGGCCTCAAGGGGCTCCAGGAGAGCTGCAGAGGGACTGGGGACAAGGCAGGCAGGGACAGCACACAGGCAATGGCTTCCCAGTGCCAGAGGGCAGGGCTGGATGGGATCTTGGGCAGGAATTGTTCCCTGGCAGGGTGGGCAGGGGCTGGGCTGCAATTGCCAGAGCAGCTGTGGCTGCCCCTGGATCCCTGGCAGTGCCCAAGGCCAGGCTGGACATTGGGGCTGGGAGCCCCTGGGACAATGGGAGGTGTCCCTGCCATGTCCCTTCCAACCCAAACCATTCCATGACTACAAAACCCTCCCCATGCCAGGCTGAATTCCTGCCTATCCAAAGGCAAACAGCACAACAATACCAGACAAGATAATTTGGTTTTTTTCCTTCAACAGAAGGAAAAAACCAACAGAACAGAAAGCTGAACTCCCTCTTTCCCTTTTCCTGGGCATCCCAGATCAGGCTGGGAGAGGAATTCCAAACCACGGTGCTCAGCAGTGACCCTGGGGGAGAAATTGGAGAAGGGACTACATTTGGAAAGGAATGGGTTTGAAAGAGGAATTTTAGCATCTGATGGGAGAAAAAAGACAGCCTCACCTCTACTGGGGAGTTTTATTCAGTTTAAACTGGTTTTACTGGGATAACAGTGGGAATTCTGGGCTCATGGACCATGGGGAACTCCCCATCCCCAGGCCTCAGTTTCCCATTTATAATCTAAGGATAAAACCGGTGGACAAGAGCCAAGAGCAGGTTTGAAGTCCATTTAAAACCCTTTTAAAAGGGGTTTAAACCAGAAACACAACTTGGGCAGAGATGGGGACAACAAACACCCCTGGTAAATGTGCACCAATGGAAACCATGCTCTGGCCTCATGTGGATGAGGGAACAGTCCCTGATTCTCCCACCATTCCACCTGGAATTGCAAATCCTCCCCGAATTTCTGGGCCCAACTGCCCGGGCCCAGCTCGCTCAGGCGTTGGGAGATTGATGGAATGAACCTGAGTGTTGCTTGCAGAGCGTGGGTTTGGAAAGGAAACCTTGGGAAACCTAAACCCAGGGCTGTCCAGAGCCCGGGGGGTTCCTTTCCCTTCTTCTGGCCCTTGCACCTGCCAAGCAGTAAAGGTGACCCCAGGAGAACATCCTGTGTGCATTTATGGAGAAGAGTCTGGGGTTTGTAGGGGTTTGAAAGGGTTTGTCAGGGCTTTTGGGGGTTTGTCAAGGTTTGTTGGGGTTTTTCAGGGGTTTTCAGGGGTTTTCAGGTTTTGTGGGGGTATGTTAGGGTCTGTAGGGATTTGTCAGGGTCTGTAGGGGTCTGTAGGGGTTTGTCAGGGTTTTTCAGGATTTCTCAGGTTTTGTAAGGATTCTCCACTCACTGCCAGAGGAAACAGAGCAGTGAGACCACTTTTCCTTCCAGAGAGGGTTTTCACTCCCAGCGTGTGCAGTTCTTGTCTCGCTGCCCCTCCATCCTGCCCACGCTGGAACCCTTTCCTCTGAGGCAGCCCTGAGCTCTGCATGGTTTGTAATTCCTGCCTGTCCTGTCTCGTGTCATCCAGAGAAGGAGCAGATGTGTTCCCCCATTCCCGCGTTTCCAAGTTCCCAGTTTCACCCCTGTGACTCCCCAGCCCACAGAATCATCCCCAGGGAGGAGATTTCCTCTTGTCCTCCTCCCACCCTTCAATTCCCTCACCCACAGAGCCTCCCAGTCCATCATGATGGAGCATTTCTCACTCTGGACACACAGAATCCACCAGGACAAAACTCCAGCGCTGCTGGGGCTTCCAGATGCTCCTTCCTCTTCCTCTTCCCATGCCTCTTCCTCACTTTCGTCTTCTCCTTTTTATTTCTCCTTCTCCTTCTCCTTCTCCTTCTCCTTCTCCTTCTCCTTCTCCTTCTCCTTCTCCTTCTCCTTCTCCTTCTCCTTCTCCTTCTCCTTCTCCTTCTCCTTCTCCTTCTCCTTCTTTCTCCTCCTCCTCCTCCTCCTCCTCCTCCTCCTCCCTCCATGCTGTTTGTCCCTGGTCTCCTCTGACAAGGAGGATCCAACCCTGGACTCCTGCCACGTGCAGAATCCTGACACTTGGATTTTATTGACCATCAGCTGCCCCTGCCAGGGATGAGGAGAGGGGGAATTTGGAAATGATTCTGGGAAAGATCCCTGTCCACAACAGAGAGCAGTGGGATGGGAGGCAGGACACCCTCAGGGCCATGCAGAGCTCGCCAGGCCCTGCCAGCAGCATCTGGCTCTAAACCCAAGCCAGCCCCACAGAAATGTTGTTTTTGTGGGGTCACATCACTGTGAACTCCTGCAGCAGCAATCGGTGCTTTACCCATGAAATTCCTTCCTTTTCCTCATTCTCAAACAGCAGAAATTCTCTCCCTGGGTGACCCCAGTCTCTCTGCCCTGGAGCTCCTCCTGAGGAACAGCAATTGCTAAAAAAGCCACCAGGGCCCTGTCCCCAGGGCCCCCGACCGTGGTCATGACATGGAGCTGTCACCTCGTGAGCCAGAGCAACACCCTTGGATTTGGGAAATATCCCACAGAAATTCCTTCCTTCCAAATATTTATTTTGACGACCCAACGGGTCAAACAGCCCAAGATGTTTTCTCAGTTGCTTCAAGCTGAAGCAATCCAAGAATTCTGGGAACCTTCCCGGGAGCCGAGGTCCTGGGCGAACGATGCAGGACGTGGCCGAAGGTCTGCGTGGAGCACCCACCCTCCACATCTGCTGGGCTTTCCTTGGAGATTTATTATGGGCAAAAGCAGCTCTTGGAAAAGCTGTTCTTCTCCTGTCGGAGCAGATGGACAGAAATATCTCACACATGACTCAAATTCTGGATGGCTGCACCACAAACTCCAGGCGGGAACGAGCAGGATGGACATTAAATCGTCCTTGATTTATCGACAACCGCGCAAAATAAATCCCAGCCTTGCACGGGGATCTTCCCCACTTCGGTTTCACCCTTGATCTCCAAGCCAAGAGGCTGAAAGTCCAGGTTTTTGCAGCCCCCAAGCCAGTAGCAGTAAAAGTTTATAAAATCCCGGCGGATTTGTGCTGCAGGTTGAGAGGGAAAATGATCCGAGATGAAATGATTACTCTGGAAGAACAGGGATGGATTTCCAAGGCTGCACTTCCAGGGCTGTGCTCCTTCCTACCTAGGCTGGAACAAAAAATATTTAATGAGGCTAATGGATCCTCCTGCACTCGTAATTAAGGGAAGGGGGGATGAATTGCATTCCTAATTATTCCTAACAAAAGAAAAAGCTATTTCCTCCACGATCTGTGAGAATTCCCATTTCTCCCCAAGTGAAGGGGGAGCAGGGAATGGATTCGGAAAGGAATGGGTTTGAAAGAGGAATTTTAGCATCTGATGGGAGAAAAAAGACAGCCTCACCTCTACTGGGGAGTTTTATTCAGTTTAAACTGGTTTTACTGGGATAACAGTGGGAATTCTGGGCTCATGGACCATGGGGAACTTCCCATCCCCAGGCCTCCGTTTCCCATTTACGATCTGAGGATAAAACTGGCTGGAGTTCACCAGGACTTTGTTCCTGGAACACTTTTTTTGAATGCCAAAAAGACGGATTTCAACATCTCTTGGAAAAAAATCCTCTGCGAGCAGATTTGTTATTGGAAAACATGAATATCCGAGTGTGGAATTCTCAAATATTGCTTCATATTTCATGATTTTTTTCCCCCACAGTTATTTTTATCGCTTTGAAGTGTTTTTGCTCCACAAGCCCCAGCTGCGAACACGGGGATTTATTGACTGATAACAAAATAAAATGCAGATGAACAGCACAGAATTGTGGAAGTGGCATCCAGCCTATCTCCAGCTGTCCTGAAAACAGTGGAAGTGGTCCTAAAAAGAGGGAAAATGGTCCTAAAAAGAGGGAAAATGGTCCTAAAAAGAAGGAAAGGAGCAGGGCTTGGACCTCTCTGGTGTTGGTTATGTAGGGGAGTCTCCCCCATTTTCCTACTCAATGATCCAGTGAAGCTGCAGCCTCTTCCCTGCCCTCTCCTCGCTGTGCTGGAGCATCCCTGAATCCCTGGCACTGTTCACATCCTTCTCTTTCCCTGGATACTCCCTCCCCGTGCCCTGGCTCCCACTCCAGGAGTTTTTTCCAGTGCACCTCTTCCCAATCCCTTTGTGCAGCTGACCCTGGATGGAATCACATCTCCCACCCCACCAGCTCCATGTCCCTCCCCTGCCCCTTTCCCAGTCCCAAATCCCTGTGGATATCCTTATATTTATAATTCTGTCCCCAGTTTCCATTTCCACCCCACCAGCTCTGTGTCCATCCCCTCCTCTTCCCAATCCCAGATCCCTCTGGATATTCCTGTATCTATAACTCTGTTCCCTCTTTCCATTTCCCCCCCACCAGCTCCAAGACCATCCATTGCCCTTTCCCAATCCCAAATCCCTGTGCTTTTCCTGTATCTTTAGCTCTGTTCCCTTTTCCATTTCCACCCCACCAGCTCCGTGTCCATCCCGTCCCCAATCCCAAATCCCTGTGCTTTTCCTGTATCTTTAGCTCTGTTCCCTTTTCCCTTTCCACCCCACCAGCTCCGTGTCCATCCCGTCCCCAATCCCAAATCCCTGTGGATATTCCTGTATCTATGACTCTGTTCCCAGTTTCCATTTCCACACCACCAGCTCCGTGTCCATCCCTTCCCCAGTCCCAAATCCCTGTGGATATCCCTATGTCTTTAACTCTGTTCCCACTTTCCATGCTCCACCCTGCCCCTCATTCCCAGTGGATTTAACTCCAAAATTTTCCCATTCAGGACCCCAAACTGGCGAATCCTCAAGGGTGGGGGAAGCCAGGACTCTGCTCTTGGAGCTGTAGGATCTGGATCCCTCTAAGGGGAATAAAATCCCCCCAAAGGCTCCCATGGGAAGCACGGAGAGGTCGCAAATTTTGGACAAAAGTTGGCCGGAATGATTAGGCTGGGGAAAACAAGAGAATTGTTTCCTTCTAAGTTTGTTCTTCGAAACTGCTGAATTGCTTTGGCTGAAGTTCCCTCCCTCCCTCACCCCTTAAAAAGTAAAACCAGCCCGAGGTGGATGCTCCGTTAGAGAAAATCTCAGCACCAGTGATGGAAATTAAAATTATAACTCCAAGCAGAGCTTTCCGAGGGGACTTTCAGGGCTCCTTAATAGGCCAGGCCCCTGCAGCTGCTCCAGTGAATCCCTGATTTACTGGGGAATATTAATGGGCCTCCTGCACAATTATAGCCAGAAACAGCAATTAAAGAAAAAATCAGGGAGGGGAGAAAGTCAGGGAGGGATCCTCAGCCAGCACTAATTGGTGCAGCACGGAAACCAACAGAGCTGAGCAGAATTCCACCCGTTCAGGGCAGCTCCAAGGAATTGCTCGTTTCCAGCCACCTTCCTCTTTTTTTTTTCCCTCAGGAAGAGCTAAAGCACCGTTGGTTTAAGCCTAAAGATAAAAGAAAAAATGTAAAATCTGGGATAATTGCAGGTTTCTTCCAGTTTGGGAAAGTTTTTTTTGGGTTTTTTAGTGATACATTTTATATTTTTCAAGTCATTTTAAGAGTTCCAGTTCTAAGCATCTTCCAGGATCTTTTCTTTCACTTGCATCCTTTAATGGAGCAAAAAAAATTATTGTTAGGCAGTGAAAATTGACATTTTTGTGAAGAAAAAACTGTTCTGTATCGCAGAAACCAATGGATCTGGGCAGAATTCCACCCATTCAGGGGTGCTCTGAGGAATTTCCCATTTCCAGCCACCTTCCTCTGGCATTTATCTTTTTGTTTTTCCTTCTGAAGGGATAAAGCATCATTGGTTTAACCCTAAAGATAAAAGACAAAAAGGACAAATCACAGAGGCCTGGGATAATTGCAGATTTCTTCCAGTTTGGAAAAGTTGTTTTGGGGTTTTTTTAGTGATGTATTTTGTGTTTTTCAAGTGATTTTAAAAGTTCCAGTTCTAAGCATCCTCTGGGACCTTTTCTTTCACTTGTAGCCTTTAATGGAGCAAAAGAAATTATTATTAGGCAGTTAAAAAATGATATTTGTGTGAAGAGAAGGTGCTGAGTGGAATTCTTACAGCTCTGGGAAGCAAAGGTTCACTGTCTTCATGTGGAGAGAGGTGGGAATAGGAGAGAGGAGAAGTGTCCTATTAAAAAGTGAATTTTTCACTGTCTCTAAACCTTTCCCTGAGCACATCAGAGCAGAAAAAAGAGGGAAAAAAAACCCCCAGGAGTGTCTGGATTTCCTCTGAAGTCCAAAATCTCCATCTGTACTTAACCTGCAGACAGTCTGGGAATTTCTTCTGAAGGTGTTTCTCTCCTTTGGTGCCACTTTCTCAGCAGCTGTTGGGTGACAACTCCAGGGCAGCAGCAGATTCCTGGGGCAGCTCCAGAACCCCCAAGTGCTTTAGGAAGTTCACTTTTTCCCATCAAAATGGGATTACATGGAAAAATCAGCCTTTTAAATCTCGTTTTCTGAATGACAAACAAGCACTGGGGAAGTGAGGGGGAGGAGGGTTTGAAAGGCAGATCTTGGAGTCAGCGTCTGGATTTGGAGGCTCCTGCACCCAATCAGCTGCAGATATCCAAGGAAAGGCACAGCTGGGCCAACGTGGGAAGACCTGGGCCAGGATCTGCTGCTGCTTCATGGAATTCCAGAGTGATTTGGGTGGGGAGAGGCCTTAACTCCCACCCAGTGCCCCCCCTGCCATGGCAGGGACACCTCCCACTGTCCCAGGGGCTCCCAGCCCTGTCCAGCCTGGCCTTGGGCACTGCCAGGGATCATCTCAGAGCCCAGGGATTGGGCAGAGGGGATGGAAGTGATGCTGAAACCCCTGGAGGGTTTGCACACAGCTGGAACTGCTTTCTGCCCTCCCCTCTGCAGCCTGGAGCCCCAGGGAGGCCAAGGGGTTTGAGTTCCTGAAAACATCTTGAGAAATCCACAGGGGAGGAAGGAAATCCTTGAGAACCTGGAGAAGCGGGGTTTGTTATCCCTGACTCCTGCAGGGACAGTGCCACTGTCACCCCACAGAGCCACTCAGAGCCACAGAATGTCCTGAGCTCAAGGGACCCACAGGATCCTGGATTCCAGCCCCTGTCCCTGCCCAGACCCCCCAACAACCCCACCCTGGGCATCCCTGGGGCGCTGTCCAAAGGCTCCTGGAGCTCTGGCAGCCTCGGGGCCGTGCCCATTCCCTGGGGAGCCTGGGCAGTGCCAGCACCTCTGGGGGAAGAACCTTTCCCTGCTCTGCAGCCTGAGCCTGCCCTGGCCCAGCTCCAGCCCTGCCCTGGCTGCTGTCCCTGTCCCAGAGCAGATCTGGGAGCTGCAGATCCCTGAGCTCTCTGCTCCAGCTGGACACTCCAAGAGCCCTCAGCTGCTCCTCCAGACCCTTCCCCACCCTCTGGACACTCTCTAATGACTCAATTTTATATTGAGGCACCCCCAGTACCCCCCAGCCCTGGAGGGGAGGCCACCCCAGCTGAGAGCAGAGCAGGACAGTCCCTCCCTGGCCTGGCCCGGCTGTTCCTGGTGCCCCCCAGGACAAGGATGTCCCTCGTGTCTCCAGCACAGCTCAGATCACCAAGGCCACATCCTGTGGCTGTGCAGGGCTCCTGCAGGTGTGTGACGAGCAGTGCCAGGCTGGGCTGGTGTCCATGGCACGGTGACAATCTCTAACCAGCCCTCAGCCCCCCTTCCACCCCAGCACAGAGCACTCCCCCCAAAACCCGACCCTTGGCTCTCTCTCTGACTTTCTAAAGCCCTGTGTGAAGCACACCCGAGCATTTAACCCTGCAGGAAATTCACACCGGGAGGGGAGTGAGGAAAATGATCCTCCCCTCGCCTTTGTGAGGGGAGAGAGGAAAATGATCCTCCCCTCGCCTTTGTGAGGGGAGAGAGGAAAATGATCCTCCCCTCGCCTTTGTGAGGGGAGAGAGGAAAATGATCCTCCCCTCGCCTTTGTGAGGGGAGAAAGGAGGAAAAACTCTGATTTGTCAAGCCAAAATTTCCGAAGTAATGAGTGACACGCCCTCACACCTCCTCCTTGAATATCGTAAGGCCAGCTCAAGAGCCAAGATCTTGGCTGCTGTTAAAAATAGCTGATGAGGTGACAGGGTTTGCTCTGGGCTTGGCTCTCCCGGCTGAGCCCCAGCTGAGCCCCAGCTCATCGGGAAGTTTGGAGGCGTCCAACGGCAGCACCCAAGTCCTGCAAGCCCAGTCTGGGAAAAAAACCCAGGCATTATGCAAGAAAACCTGGCAAAAACAACCCTCTGCTTGCTGCTCTCCTCTTGTTTGCCCCTTGGGCCTCGAGGCTGCACCACTCAAGTTTTCCGTGTTTGCTCCAAAACAAATTATTGCCTTTTTCACTGGAGCTTGGCATCAGCACATCACCAGCGCCTGCTTCCCTGGGATGAGGCAAGGAGGCAACGGCCCAAGGCTCAGAAAGCCCCGTGGTGCTCAGAAATGAGGTGTCTGTGGACACAGAGAGGAGGAAAACTCCAACCTCCCCCGTCCAGACGTGTGTGAGACGCTTTCCCCTCTCTGCGGTGGCCACAGAGCCTCATCATTGACGTGGGGGATCCAGGGGAGTGGAAAAAAAGCCCTGGAAAAATAAAACTGTTTTCCTTTTCCACGCCAAAACCTGTGCCTGGTGTTCCACCTCTGTCTTGGGCATCTCCCATGTGCTGCAAGAGGGGGGAAAAGCTCCAGGGATTTCACTGCTGTGCCTTGTTCCTGGTGGTATTGGAGGAGCAGGAGGGGTTGGGGAGCATCGTGTGTGCCTGAATCCACACGGAGAGGGGGAAAACCCCAGGGGAAATTCTCCTCCCGGCATTTTTGGGTGCTGTTTGTCCCCAGGGTCGGTGTGTCCTGCTTTCATCTCGGGGGTGCTGTGACATCAGGCACAGCTGGGGACATTCCTCTGCTTGCTTTGCCTGGAAATCATTTTAAACCCCATCAGCTCATCCTGCACAGCCAGGCACACGTGTGGCAAAGGAGAGAGAGGAAAAAGAGAAAAATGTGGCCTAGGGTAGCTTTTTTTGGGGTTTCCCCTTCAAACTGAGCTTTGGGAGGAACAAGAACAGGGAGGGTTTGGCAGGGTGGGCAGAGGGAGCATTTGGACACAGGGCTACCCCAGAGGAGGGGATTTGGCACTGAGGGAGGCACAGTGGGAGCTCCCAGCCCTGCCCGGGGAGCAGAGAGCTCTGGCCATGCTCTCCAAACCCTGCAGCAGCAGGAGGAACAGACCAGCTTCGTGTTTTGTCCCTTCCAGCCTCTCCATCCCTCTCGGCTCCTCTTCTCTGGAGGTGTTGGTCCTTTGTCTCTGCCCAAAGAGGGTTTTACCCATCCCTGCCTTTATGAACACCCTGCAGAAGGGCAGGGAGCTGCTGAATTCCCAGATATTCACTCCTTGGACTGTTCTGTCTCCCAGGCAGGGGTTCCTGGGGCCGGTCCTTCACCCAGCTCGCTCTCTTTTGGGGCTGCAATTTAACAGATCCAAATCTGCTCTGAGGGAAGGGTTCCTCAGCCCCTTTCCCTTTTCCAGCTGAGCAGAGCCTCCCAAAAATGAGGGTCCTGAGAGATCCTTAGGAAGCAGCTGGGAGGCAAAGGAGAAGTTCCAGCTGATGCTGCCACTGGGGAAGATCCAGGTGAGCCTGGAGCTGTAAAATATCAGGAGAGGGAATGATTTACGTGCACCCACCACCCTCCCTGCTCTGCCAGGCCCTTCCAAGGTTGCCCTCCATGCCCAAAATACCCCCAGGGATGCTCTGGGACACAGAACTGGGACAAAGCTGTGCCCAAGGCTACCCTGAGACAGCATTTTACTGGTTGGCATTGCCAGGTAAAAGTCAGTTCTTAAAGCAGAGCAGCGGAGGAGAACAGGAGAGGAAGAGAAGGGAAGGCCCCGAAGGGAGAAAAGCCTCCTGCTGGGGCTGGAACGAGGGCACTGCCCAGCTGATGCCACCCCAGCAGGTCTGGGGGCCTTCCAGCCTGCCTGGAGCTGGGAATGCCGGGCAGAGGGAGGCCCAGAGCTGTGCTGGGGCAGTTTGGATCCAGAGCCAGCTCCGAATGTGCAGCTCTAGCAAAGGACAAAAGCTGGGATGAAGCCCAGGAAAAGTGGAGCTGTGACCTTTGCCAAGCCCTGCCAGTGGCCTTCCCGGAGCTCAGAGCTGTGACAGCTTGGAGACATCAGTCAGAGCACTGGGACTGGCTCCAGCCCGAGCTCCTTGAGCCATTCCCAGCTCCCTGGGAGGGAGGAGAGGGCAGAGATGGGGGTTTGGAGCATTGACAGCCTCAGGGGTGCCTGGTGGTGGTGAGGAGCTGCAGGAGGCTGAGCTCCAGGGGTTTTCCTGGGTTTCTCCAGGATTTAGGAGCCCCTGATTTGAGGATGTGGTGGAATCAGTGCTGGTCTGTGCTCCCTGATGGTGCAAGGCTCAAAAAAAAGGGGGAAAAACACCCAGGGACAACAGCTTTGACAACAGGCTGCCACAAGCAAGGCACGAAAAGGAGCTGGAAAGGCCACTCTTGTTTTTCCTCCTGTAATTAAAATGGAGAATTTATTCCTCCTCGCAGCCAGCCTCCTGCAGAGAATTAACCAGGAGATTAATGAGGTGCCTGGTGGTTTGTGCAGCCCCACTCAGAACCAGAGCAACTGTTTGCTCCTCGTGTGCCCGGGCGTGGAGAGCAGCCAGGACCCTGCTGGTGACGCCCTGGGCCACCAGTGACAGCTGCAGATGGATGTTTGTGCTGCTGGCCGGGTTTGGGGACAGCAGAGCTGAGGGAACAGCTCAGGATCCCTGCTGGTGACGCCCTGGGCCACCAGTGACAGCTGCAGATGGATGTTTGTGCTGCTGGCCGGGTTTGGGGACAGCAGAGCTGAGGGAACAGCTCAGGATCCCTGCTGGTGACGCCCTGGGCCACCAGTGACAGCTGCAGATGGATGTTTGTGCTGCTGGCCGGGTTTGGGGACAGCAGAGCTGAGGGAACAGCTCAGCATCCCTGCCCTGAGGCACGGGCTGGGGGACCACAGCTCTGGGAAGGAGCATTCCCAGTTTGCTGTCCCAGGGAGGTGAGAGCCAGCCGGGACCAGAGCTCTGAAATGGAGCTGCTGTGACAGTTTGTCACCAGTGCCACAGGCCCGTGGGTGGCTGGGACGGGCGGTGTCACCCTCCTGTGTGACCTCTGGATGTCATCTCGTGCTCTCCCTCATTTCTCCCTGATTTTAAGAACCACCCAGCTCCAGTTTCACTGCCAGAGCGCTTCACATGAAACCCACCTGGCTCTGGAATCGAGCTGCTGGTGGCATTTTGTCACCAGTGCCATGGGGACACTGGGTGGCTGGGACAGGCAGTGCCACCCTATCCTGCCCATGTCCCCATTAGGAAATAATTACTGCAGTTTTTATTGGATGTGTTATCTCACGCTCTCCAGATTTTAAATTTACTTTATTATACTTTTTGGTTATTTTTTATTAACTAATTATACTTATTTTGTTATTTTTTAATTAATTAATTTTTATTACATTATTGTAAAAATGTTCATTAATTAATTTTTATTACCCAGTTTATTTTTTTTTTTTTTACTTATTTCTTTTAATTTCTTTACTCCAGTTTTTATTGGATGTGTTGTCTCGTGCTCTCCCTCACTTTTCCCCGATTTTAGGAACCACCCAGCTCCGGTTTCACTCCCAAAGCACTTTCCCATAAAACCCACATGGGTTTTCCGTGCTGGTTCCACACCTTGATCCTTTCTCCAGCGAGGGCTGGGAGCAATTGCTGACCCCACGGGAGTGAGAGGGACACAGCAGGAATTAGGAAGGCCAGGATTTTCCCTTTCCAGAGTTTTTTTGGAGGGTTTTTCTCGCTGGCATCCTGCGGGGTGCGCAGGCAGCTGTGCCTGTAGGGACAATGTGACATCGTGACATCGTCACCTCTGCACCTCCAGCTTCCTTTGCCCTGCCAGGACACGGGCTGGGGCTCCCCAGGGGGCTGGTCCCTGCTGCTCCTCTCTGTCCCCACGGCTCTGAGGAGCTCAGGGGTCCCTGGCTGTGTCCTGGAATCCGTGGGCATCGCGGTGGCACCGGGGGGCTTCACCCCCCAAAACTTCTGAGGAGGAACTGTGGGCTCAGAGATTTCCGGGCTGGGGACACCCCAGCAGGTGGCCCTGCCAGCCCCTGCCAGATGATGCCACCCGTGTCCCCACGGGCACAGCCTGGCCGGAGCCCTCAGCCTCTGATAAAACCCCAACCAAGCTCCACTTGCCAAGCTGAGACTTCGCGGCTCCCCGACTGGGGTTTTCCTCCTGAAGGACCCTAAATCACCCTTCCTGGGCTAAATCGCCCTTCCCGGGCTAAATCACCCCTCCCATCCTAAACCACCCTTCCCGGGCTAAATCACCCTTCCCGGGCTAAATCACCCTTCCCGGGCTAAATCACCCTTCCCGGGCTAAATCACCCTTCCCGGGCTAAATCACCCTTCCCGGGCTAAATCACCCTTCCCGGGCTAAATCACCCTTCCCGGGCTAAATCACCCTTCCCGGGCTAAATCACCCTTCCCGGGCTAAATCACCCTTCCCGGGCTAAATCACCCTTCCCGGGCTAAATCACCCTTCCCGGGCTAAATCACCCTTCCCGGGCTAAATCACCCTTCCCGGGCTAAATCACCCTTCCCATCCTAAATCCCCCTTCCCATGCGGGTGCAGAACGCTCTGTCTGCTCTGTCCGCTCTCCCTGCAGAGCCTCCTCTCACACACTGCTCAGAGCTGCTCTCACCTCTCCCCTGCAGCACTTCCAGACCAAACAGGCCCAGGCTGTGTTTTTGGGACCTCTGACCACGCCAGGCCTGGCTGGCCCTGCTCTGTCCCGCGTGCCCTGGCCAGGGCTGGCGAGCAGAGGGATTTTTGGCGTTTCTCCTGGCCAGCAGCTGATTTACAGCTCTGCAGGGAGGGAGCCAAGCTCTCCTGGGCAGCTCCGACCATCACCCAGTTACGGCTCTGCCTCCCAAATCCGGGTCCCAAAATCCAGCAGGACACGGAGCTTTGGGAAGTTTCTGGTGTTCCCTGTGCCCGGGAAGGGGGGAGGCACAGACCTCCCCCAGCAGGGAGTGCTGACAGATTACAAATGCTGGGGTGACAGACACAGGCAGAAAAATTATAATCCCTGTTCCCTGGGCAAGGATTGGGAGAAATTTGATAATTTTGCCCATAGAAAATCAAAAGCTGAGAAATCTTGGCTGAAAATCAATAAGGGATTATTTTCCTTTTCCTTTTCCTCTTCCTTTTCCTTTTCCTTTCCGTTTTCCTTTTTCTCCTCTTTTGGCTTTTCCTTTTTCTTTTCCTTTTCCTTTTCCGTGTCCTTTTCCTTTTCTCCTTTCTTCCTTTTAATTTTGGTTTTCATTTTAATTTTCCTTCTCATTCTCCTTTTCTTTTCTTTTGGTTTTGTGTTTTTTGTTTGTTTTGTTTTGTTTCTTTTTTAATTCTAGAAATTCTCTTCCGTGCCTTGTGCATCTTTCTGGACCTCCCTCTCCATCCTCCAGCCAGACCCATCCTCCAGCTCACTGCACCTCCGCCTTCACCCAACCTTGCTCTTCCACCAGGGAGGGTCTGACCCCCAGAGATGCCATTTTTGGCCCAAGATCATCCCTTTTTGAAGAGAAAAATGAATCTGTGACACACTGTGCCCACAGTGTCCCAAAGGTGTCCCCAAACCTTCACTGCTGCAACCTGGGGCCGTTCCCTCTCCTCCTGTCCCTGTTCCCTGGGAGCACAGCCTGACCCCCCCGGCTGTCCCCTCCTGGCAGGGACTTGTGCAGAGCCACAGGGTCCCCCCTGAGCCTCCTTTTCTCCAGGCTGAGCCCCTTTCCAGCTCCCTCAGCCCCTCCTGGGGCTCCAGACCCTTCCCCAGCTCTGTTCCCTGCCCTGGACTCGCTCCAGCCCCTCCAGGTCCTTCCTGAACTGAGGAATGAACAGAAAACTGGAAGTCTCAGCTTTACGGTTTTCCACAGAGCTTCAGGGAAGGTGAGCTCAGATGGAAATTCCCCCAGTCCCACCCAGCATCTCATCCTGCCCCGCTTCCCCAAACACCACCCGGCAGGAAAAGGCTCATCCAGCCCTCCTGCCCTAAAGCCAGGAGCTCTTTCCTCAGCGAGGGGCTCTCCCAGGCCTCAAAACAAACCTCCAGGAGGCTTCTCTTGTGGTGAAACACCGAGCTGTGTCTTGGCCAGGCCAAGTGGGCTCTGCTCCGTCCCCTGGATGAGGTGGGACTGGATTTATTGTTGTTTCTGCAGCGGTTGAAGCTTCACTCAGAAGGCAGCATTACTCACCGAGCTGCCTCCTGCAGGGCTCCCCTGCTTTTCCTGATGTTTCCCTTCTTGCCTTCAGCTGAATTCTCTCTGCCATGAGCCACCAAACACAGAACTGCTCATAGATCACCTCCTGTCAGGGGCTGGCAGTGATTCTGGCTTGGCCTCTGAGCTCCGCAGCTGTCGGAGAGTTTGTTTGGCTGGAGGGAGGGAGGGAGGGAGGGTGGTCTGGGTCAGGCTCTGGGGTGTTCTCAGCCCCTCCAGGCTCTGGGGTGTTCTCAGCTCGTCCACGTTCCCATGGAAGCTGGATTTCAGCTGGAAAACCATCCCGTTGTGAGGGGAAAACAGGAATGCACCACAGCCTCAGGTGCTCCATAGAATCCCAGATTATCCTGAGTGGAAGGGACCCACAGGATCCTGGATTCCAGCTCCTGTCCCTGCCCAGACCCCCACCAACCCCACCCTGGGCATCCCTGCAGCGCTGTCCAAAGGCTCCTGGAGCTCTGGCAGCCTCGGGGCCGTGCCCATTCCCTGGGGAGCCTGGGCAGTGCCAGCACCTCTGGGGGAAGAACCTTTCCCTGCTCTGCAGCCTGAGCCTGCCCTGGCCCAGCTCCAGCCCTGCCCTGGGTGCTGTCCCTGTCCCAGAGCAGAGCTGGGAGCTGCCCCTCGGGAGGAGCTGCAGATCCCTGAGCTCTGCCCTCACTCCTGCTCAGATTCTCCCTGCAGCCAAGGAACCCCAGTGTTGCACTGTTACACTAAATTCACTACACGGACTCTGACATGGTTCAACCAAGAGGACTGACTTTATTACATCACTGACTCCATTATATAGTATAAGCAAACAGACCATTGTGGTTGGTAAGCAAGGTCAACACCTCTCCAATCACACTGGTCAAGACAGGTGTCTATTAAGAGAATCTCCAGCCCCATCAAAGAATGTAAACTAACCAGAGTTTACAGAAATGTGCGTGAGAAAAGAACTTCTCAGAGGTAAACATCAGAAGGCTGGAAAAGCAGGGTGACACCCCAGGGACTTCTGCTCTCACCCAAAGCACAGCAGATAAAATCCCTACTCAAGGAATCTCAGGCTCATTTAGGTTGGAAAATCCCTTTGAGATCATCAAGTCCAACCACTGCCAAGGCCAGCACTGAGCAGTGTCCCCAGGTGCCACATCCACGGGGCTGTTAAACCCCTCCAGGGATGGGGACCCGCCCAGGATTTTACCTTCACCCCAAGGGAGCTGGTGGGGCACCCATCTCCAATCAACAGTGCAGCTCTACCCTGTGCTCTTTGATGGGCTCTTCCTCCCGTTTCCTGCAGAATTCCTTCTCCCTGACCGCAGTTTCTGCTGCTCTCTGACAACCACACTGCTCATGGATGCACTCCCAGGTCATTCCTATGCTGGTTTGCTGAGCTGATGAACCTTCACCCCTAAATTCAGTCAGCTCCCCCCAGCTCAGAGCTGTCCCTGAGGCCACGTGGGACCTCTCCTTCAGGGCTTCCACCAGGCACAGGTTTGCTCCTGTGGGCACAAAGGACAGGGATGGAGCCCAAGGTGGGCCATGTCCCCACCCGATGTGCTCTGAGGACTGGAAATGCCCCAGCAGATTTTTCCTGCCACTGTTCCCATCAGGGGAAGGGCCCTCAGCAGGTCCTTGGGGCTGAGATCTGTCCCCAGGAGCTGCCCGCAGCTCTTCATCCCTCAGCCCTTCTGGAAACTGAGCTCAAAACCTGAAGGGACCCTCCTAGAAATATGGAAAGGGGCTTGGGGACAAGGCAGGCAGGGACAGCACACAGGGAATGGCTTCCCAGTGCCAGAGGGCAGGGCTGGATGGGATCTTGGGCAGGAATTGTTCCCTGGCAGGGTGGGCAGGGGCTGGGCTGCAATTGCCAGAGCAGCTGTGGCTGCCCCTGGATCCCTGGCAGTGCCCAAGGCCAGGCTGGACATTGGGGCTGGGAGCCCCTGGGACAGTGGGAGGTGTCCCTGGGGGTGGCACTGGGGGGGATTTATGTTCCCTTCCAACCCAAACCATTCCCTGATTCCATGATTCCATGAGTCCGTGATCGTGTCCATACCTCTGTCCTGACAAACACTCTCAGCTTTCCTCACTCAGCCCCTGTTAAACACCAGCTCTGAACACATTTTCCAAACCAGGTTTTCATGGGTTCTTTGCTGGAAATGTCAGCAGAATTCTGGCTCAAAGCTTTGTGGGGAATAAATCCTGCAGGGAAGGGACGGGGCAGGGTAAAATCTGTGCTGCTGCAGCTGAATCCATGGAATCCTGCTGTGCCTCTTGGATTTGGAGTGGAACAGCTCCTTCTCTCCCTGATCTGCACCTTGTGCCTCTCAGAACAAGCTGGACCTGGACCTGGTTTCTTTAACCTGCCTAAAAAAGCATTTTATTCACCCAAGGCAAAAGAAAATATTCAACCCAAGCTGGAATTGCTGTTACCCAGACCCTGGCGTGTCCCTCTCTGGGTGCTGTAATTTAGGATGGGGCAGGCAGATCCAACTGCCTTGATGTGGTTTTGCTTTCTCCAGGAGCTTCTCCAGCACACTCATTCCCTTCTCCCCGTGCCAAGCAGCTCTCCCTCCCCTCCCAGCCACCATGGAGTTGCCCTCTGAGATCAGGAACTGAAGGAAAAACACGTTGTAAAGTGTTTGAATTTGTGTAAATGAAGTTTCCTAATTAAGGGTCCCAGAGCCTGGGGCTTCCCACTGCCCTTCACCATCATGGAAGGGATTTTGGAGGGGTCACTGCTGGAATTCCAAGGTAATTTCCCAGCAGTGCCTGGGATGGCAGTGAACTGCATGGGATCAGGAGGAGATCCTGTTTTCCCACCTGGTCCCTGTGCCAGCTCGAAGGCCTGGTCTGAAATGGCAGCCAAACCCCAGCACACGCTATCATTAGTTTTCAGTTATGAATTAATAGATTAAAAAGTCCTGCTGGTTAATTACAACGGGCTAAAGCAGCAACCTGGCTTTGCAGCAGAGTGTCCTGAGGAGGAAAAGCGATGGGATGAGGGCAGGGAAAGAGATGGGGTGAGAGCAGGGAGGTGCAGAGGGATAACACTGAAGGGTTACAGGGAATTCCTCATCCCTGTGTTTTCTGCTGGAAAACTCGGCTTCATGAACACGGACAGGCTTCCCTTTGGAGCTGAGATCTGCATCTCCCACCCTGCACCAATTCCCAGAGGATCTGTAACCCCTCCCAGCCTGAAAGAGCAGGAGCAATGCCAGTGCTGAGGGACAGGGGTGTCACTTCCACCCCTCACAAACCCATTCCCTGTTCCCTGACCCTCCATGGTTTTTACAATTCTTGATCCCAAACTGTAAATTATCCCTCCCTTCCCCAAATTAACAGTGCCCTCCTCCAGTTTTAAATTCTTTTCATGGGTTCTTTGCTGGAATTCTCAGCAGATTTCTGGCTCAAAGTTTTATGGGGAATAAATCCTGCAGGGAAGGGACGGGGCAGGGTAAAATCTGTGCTGCTGCAGCTGAATCCATGGAATCCTGCTGTGCCTCTTGGATTTGGAGTGGAACAGCTCCTTCTCTCCCTGATCTGCACCTTGTGCCTCTCAGAACAAGCTGGACCTGGACCTGGTTTCTTTAACCTGCCTAAAAAAGCATTTCACAGGGCACTGAAGTTTATTGCCCTGTTGGAATCCCACGACCCTCCAGATGAAAAACGAGCCACTTCAAATGATAAAAGGCGCTGTGTTTTATTTACTGGAGTGGCAACAGAGCTGCATCCCTCCCCTAGGCTGGATCCTTGTGCATCAGGCACTGCCAGGCTCTGTCTCTCCTGACATAAAGCTCTTTGCCAGAGAGGCTTGAAGGCTGCTGCAGGAATTCCTGCCTGGCCTGAGGTTTATTCCCCTGAAGCTGAGCCGTCCTTGCATCCTTCCCTCCCATCCTCGCATCCTTCCCTCCCACCCCTACCCTGGGAGGGAGGCAGGATGCAGGGAAGGGGTGGAATCCATCCCAGAGGAGCAGCCATGCAGGGGGGGAGGCGGTGAAAAGGAAGACAGGAGGTGTCAGTGATGTTTGGATGGGGTGGAGAGGGTCTGGGACAGGGAGAGACCCCAAACCTCTGAGGAAGATGAAGGCAGGGAAGGAGGGGCTGAGTGCTGGGGGCCTGACATTGAGAGGGAAGGGCAAAGACGGGACACAAAGTCACAGGGAAGGGGCTCAGACCCCCCTCAGCCCTTCAGTGGTGGGACAGGAGAGAAGGGGTGACAGCGGGAAGGGGCAGGTCCCTCCTGCAGACCCCACAGAGACCAGGGAGGGAGGGGGGGAAGCACAGCAGGCTGTCTGACCAAAGCAGGGAATGTTTTTAGCAGAGCTGAGCCAAACCATGGTCTGAGAGCTGAACCACTTCATCCTCCACGACCAACCGCTGCAGCTCGGGCAAAAAGCTCCGTTTTTAGCGATCTCCAGGCTCCAAACCCTCCTGATTTCCGTGCGTCACGGGCTGAGATCCGCAGTCCCCGGGGACGGGGCCGCAGGAGCGGCGAGGTGAAGGTGGCGGAGCCCTCTCCGAGGTGGCTCAGCCCCCGCTGTCCCCGCACGTGTCGCCGTGCTGCGGATGCAGATGTCTGGGGACGCGTGCTCGCTCCAGCATTACATCACTGCAGGGGAGGGCAGCGGGGAAACGGCAGCGGCACAAATGCAGCAGCCTGCGAGCCAGGGCTGTCCAAAATAAACCTCTGCTGGGAAAGGGGAGGCGTTCCGGTGGAAAAACGTTCGGGTTTTCACAAATCCCATCACCTCGGCACTTGTGCCGCCGCCCTTCAAGGTCCTTCCCGAATATCAGGATGGGGAGGCACCGGCACAGCTTGCCCGGGGAGGATGTGGGTTCCCCATCCCTGGACGTGTCCAAGGTCAGGCTCGACACGAGCCCAGCCTGGCACTGCAGCCCATGGGATCTTGGGCAGGTCCTAAAAACATTCAGGAGCCCTGCCCGGGGCACGGCCACGCTGCCCTGCCCAGCCACGGGATGTGACCCTTTCCAAACCAGCTCATTCCTCATCCTCACAGATGTGTACGAGATGAGTTGAGTCGTTCCCGTTCCCATTTTAAACTTCCAGAGGGCAGGGCTGGATGGGATCTTGGGCAGGAATTGTTCCCTGGCAGGGTGGGCAGGGGCTGGGCTGCAATTGCCAGAGCAGCTGTGGCTGCCCCTGGATCCCTGGCAGTGCCCAAGGCCAGGCTGGACATTGGGGCTGGGAGCCCCTGGGACAGTGGGAGGTGTCCCTGGGGTGGAACTGGATGAGTTTTAGGGTCTCTTCCCACCCAAACCGTTCTGTAATTCCATTCTGGATGGCCCCTGCAGTGACGGGGTCACAGAAGGAGCTGAGCTCCTGTGGTTGCCATGGGAGAAACAGAAGGGTCTGTTCCGTGTGCCATCCCCGGATGGGGAACAGCTGTCACAGCAACAGTGGCACTGTCACCCCAGCACCAGGACAAATGGCAGTGATATCATGTGAAGTGTCACCCATGGAGCAGAGGAGCCTGGTGGGAGCTTGATCCAGATCCAGGGAAAAGGTTGTCCCTGTTGGATGTGGCAGTGAGCGGATTTTCACCTCTGGAGCCACTGAACAAAGGTGGCCAATTATGGGATGATTCCCATTCCATTCCATTCCATTCCATTCCATTCCATTCCGTCCCGTCCCGTCCCGTCCCGTCCCGTCCCGTCCCGTCCCGTCCCGTCCCATCCCATCCCATCCCATCCCATCCCATCCCATCCCATCCCTGTCCATACAGAATCCATATGAGAACCTCTGCTGGGACAGGGATGCTGGAGCTTTGCCCAACTTTGGTGGCAGCGGAATGGGATGGGATAATGGGATGGGATGGGATAATGGGATGGGATAACGGGATAGGATAATGGGATGGGATGGGATGGGATGGGATGGGATGGGATGGGATAATCTTGGCATCTGGGAATGGCCATGGATAATCCCGGCCGGTGGGGCAGAGCTCGGAGCTGCAGCATTCCCGTTGTTTCCCAGCTCCTGCCGCTGGCAGGGAATGCTGTGGATCTCTTTACAGACACTTCATTGCCAACGTGATGCTGAGGAACTGCAGCAAATTCCTCCAGGGGTTTTTTTTTGGAGGCTGAAAGGACTGAATGTCATTTTACAGAAAGGGTTTCGCTCAAAGACAGCCTCCTGTCTGCCAGGTGGAAACGGCACTGCCTGGAAGGGGGACAAAAACTGGGATGGTTTGAAGTGGGAAAACAACTTGGGATGAATCAAGGCACATGGGACTTGGAAAGTATAAAAGGATGGATCAGAAAAGCTTTTTTTTTCGAAGGGGAAATTAATGGAAGGCAAAAAAAGATCAAATTTAAAAGGAATTATGATAATTATTTTAAATTTAAAGACAATATAATAATAAAATTTTAAAGGCATTGTAATAATTATTTTAAATTTAAAGGCAATATAATAATTATTTTGAGAGGAGTTGCATGGCCATCACCACACCTTTCCTTTCTGTGATCTTTAATGCAGCTCTGTGGAATGAAGGGCTGGGCCATTCTTCCAGATTATTTTCCACACATTTTTACTCCTATGAATTTTAGTCAGGCTAAATTTGCTCCCTGCACCTTATTCCAACCCCCAATCCCTATTTTCCTGCTTTCTCCGTGAAACATGGAGCAATTCAGGTGATTTTTCCCATTCTTTGTTTATTTGACAAATGCAAATAGAACTTGATTCTTCTGTCACCCACAACAACATTCAGCGAGGTGTGTGTCAGGCACGAGGTGGCATCGCTCCTGATTTTTGGCCAGCATCCCAAAATCAGCTCCAGAGGCATTTTTGGGGTGGAATTCTGGCACCCTCATGCAGGGATTTGCTTTCTGTATGGGAACAGTCACAGGCCTGCGAAGAGAAACCCTTCAGCCACCGCTGTGGGCAGAGGGACTTGGGAAATCCCCACAAGATTTGGCGTTGTCTGAGCAGCTCCTGGAACCCTTGGGATCGGGAATGGTGCCCTGCTGGCCTCTCCACGAGCTCTGGGCCAGCCCTGCATGGACAGGGGCTTGTCCGCTGAATCCAGGGGTGGCAGCGCTGGGAGAAACCACAGGAGGGGAGTTCCAAGTTGGGAGAAATGATCTGCAAAGCCAGAGCTGAGTGCAGGGCCAGGCACCGCGGAGAGGTGTTGGCATCCGTGAGGCACGGAAAGGACGGCTTGGGCAGGAGAGGGGAAGGAAAACAGGAGAGGTGGGAGCTGGGCACAAGTGTCCACGTGATTCCGGAGGAAAATCAGCCAAGAAGAGGGAGGATGGAGCAGAACAGGACTGGGAATGGGGCTGCTGTGCCCAGCACTGGTGGGGGGCCCAGGAAGCCTCAGGAGCCAGTGGAAGGGAGGGAGTGGGAATGTGCAGAAAAGGAATGAGCTCCAAGCTCCACCTGGAGAAGATTCAGACCCATTTTAGGACAACCATGAGCAGCAAACAGGGTCAAAAAACAGGTACCAGGGAGAAACCTGCACCAGAGAACTCAAAGTCTCCTCCTGGCTGACGTTTTTCTGTGTTTCTGCTCATTTGAGCGTCCAAACTGCGCAAAGAGTTGGAAAAAGCAGCGTGGTCCTGTCCCAGCTGTAGCAAATTCCTGCCTGGATAAATCAGGCAGCAAGGCTCAGAGTTTCCACTGCTGCCTGCTCCGTGCCCAGCCTGCCCCTGCCTGGCTGGGATCACCTCAGGACCGTGCCCTGACCTTTACCTCTCTTCTCTCCACCACTTTGGTGTATTTGCTAAAATCCTTTCAAATTCCTCCACATCTGAGCACCTCAATGCGTTTGGGGTCAGGCAGGACCTGGAAGGGACTCCAGGAACCAGGGGAGCACTGCAGGAGCTGGCCCCTCTTTCTCAGGAACCTCGGCTGGAAGGGGAAACTGATCTCCAGCTGCATTGCAGGGGGTGGGTGTTGGTCAGAAATTCCTGGCATTTCCCAGCAATTGGCTTTGGTTTAGCTCAGTTTGGTAAGATTTCCTTGATGAGGAGTGTGATGGTTCACCAAAGGGTATTTCTGGAATCACAGGGTCATCAGGTTGGATCCTCTGAGATCATCAAGTCCAGCCATCCCCCAGCACTGACCGTGTCCCCAAGTGCCACATCCACAGGGCTGTTAAATCCCTCCAGGCCTGGGGACTCCCCCACTGCCCTGGTGGAGTCGTTACAACCCTTTCCATGAAGAAATTTTCCCAAATATCCAACCTAAACCTCCCCTGGAGCAGCTCGAGGCCAGTGATGAGCTAAATTTAGATGAGTTAAGAAGAAAAAAAATCAGGAATGCGGAGGGTTAAACCCCTGGGAAAGCTTTTGCTGCAGCCTGGGAAAGGCTCTCACCAGCTGGAAAAGGGACATCTTGGATTTTCACATCCCAGGGGGAGAGGTGGGGTTTGGTTCCCTCCAGAAAAGGATGAGGATGGTGTTTTCATCTTAAAACCAGTTTATTTTTTATTTCCTCCTTCTTTCCTTAAGTTCAGGCTCTTTCTGCTCTTCGTGTTGGGAATGGCTTCAATGGGAGGCTTTGATTTTTATTGGAGCACCAATAAACATCCAGCAGCAGCACTGGGAAGAGTTTTTGGAGAATCCCAGAGTGGTTTGGATGGGAAGGACCTTTAAGCTCATCCCATCCCACCCCAGCCATGGCAGGGACACCTCCCACTGTCCCAGGGGCTCCCAGCCCCAATGTCCAGCCTGGCCTTGGGCACTGCCAGGGATCCAGGGGCAGCCACAGCTGCTCTGGCAATTGCAGCCCAGCCCCTGCCCACCCTGCCAGGGAACAATTCCTGCCCAAGGTCCCATCCAGCCCTGCCCTCTGGCACTGGGAAGCCATTGCCTGTGTGCTGTCCCTGCCTGCCTTGTCCCCAGTCCCTCTGCAGCTCTCCTGGAGCCCCTTTAGGCCCTGGAAGGTCCTGGCAGGTTTGATCATTCCCTGAGTCCCAGTGGGGAGCAGAGTGACACCGTCCTACCCCAGGCTGGGGCTGGATTTGAACTGCAGGATGAAGGCTCAGCACCAGAGCAGGCAGCAATCCCTGAATATTCCCAGCTGATTTTCCTGCGAGCTCTCCATCCTCAGCAATGTGGAATTCCTCCAGCTGCACCAGTGGGGTTCTGGCTGTGCCACCTGGAATGACTTCACAGCTCCACCTGCCCTGGAGTCGCTGCTTTTTCCTCCCCTCCCAGGGAGAAAGGGCCACTTCTCACCCGTTAGGGCACTTGGATCTCCCTGGCCGTGGGATTTTGGGCTCCAAGTGAGGAACCTTCAGGCCAGAGGATTCCCTGTTGTTCTGCAGCATTCACCAAGCTTTGCTTGATTCCCTCCCTCTTTGCTTCCAGCTTGGATAGACACTAAAATCCCAGCAATCAGGGCAGGAAAATGCTCATCAATCAGGGTAGGAGCTCTGGGACCTCAGATCAGAGCCATGGGTGGATGTTGCTGGTGCCATCCCCACCTGACATCTCGCGGATGTGCCACAGAAATGTCGATCCAAGTCCTGCAGGGACATCCGTGGGGTTCCTGTGTTCCATTCCCACAGTCTGTGCTGCTCCCACCCTCTCCACGCTGCCCTGTTGTGTTTTCCCTCTTCCCTCTGCCCCGCCCGGGCACTGGAGCTGTCCCCGGGATGGAGCAGGGACAGCAGGGCCACAGGGAGGGGACAGGAAGGACACACTGAGGACAGATCTGAGGCATTGTCCCCGTCTCCTCCTGCATGTGGCAGCCCGGAGGAGCCAAAGCAGCCCCAATTCTGCTGTCACAGCAGCACCGGTGACATTGCCAGGGATTTCTCCAGTGCCTGGACCAGGACATGTCTCACCAGGAGGTGCTGAGCCGCATCGCTGCCCCCAAACCTCTGTCACCTCCCTGAGCGGCTCAGGTGACACCCGGGGCCAGCCTCCCCGTGGTGGCGTGTCCCTGTCCCTGTTCCAGGACACATTTCCCGGCAATCTGGCAGTGACAGCCCCGCCGTTCCTCACGTGTGGCCGGGCAGAGCTGCGCTTGTCGCACGCCCCTCCCGACGTGTCACCGCCGAAAGGTCACCGCGTCTCTCCTGGCCGCCTGGCACCGTGCCCGAGGGGAGGGTGGCATTGCATAACCCAGCCTTGGCAGGGCCTCCCGCTGCTCGCCAGGGCAGCCTCTCCTCGCGTTCCCAATTCCTGCGGCTCCCTCCGCTGAGCCCCGGGGCTGCGGCTGAGCCCCGGCGGGACCGGATCCCGCTGCTGCCTCGTCCTCCGGCTCCTCCTGCTCCCTCGGCGCCGACCCTCCCGCCCGTATTTTCCATTTTCCTTTCCAGACCCTGCTGCCGGCAAACCTCGGATGGAGCTGGGGAGCTGCAGGAAGCAGAGCCGGGAGCGGTGCAGGGAAATGAGGAGGGTCAGAAAACACGGCCCCGTGGGGTTGTGATGGTCCAAAGCCTCCAGCCAGGGGACAGCCCAGGGAAGGGCTCTGGGATGCTGAGTTTGAGACCCCAAAGCCCCTCGGGACACGGAGGTGGGGTTGAGTGGTTCCGTGGAATTCCGAGGGATGCAGGGAGAGGCCCCGGAGCCAGGAAATTCCCAAATTTCCCTGCCAGAGTTCCATGGGGAGCTGGAATTTTCCACTCCCAAGTCTGAGAAAATCAGGATAGAGCCTGGAAAACCAGGATAGAGCCTGGAAAACCAGCATAAAGCCTTAAAAACTGGGATAAATCCTAGAAAACTGGGAAAAAAATCCTTAAAAACCAGGGATAAAGCCTGGAAAACCCGGATAGAGCCTGGAAAATGGGATAAAACCTGGAAAACCAGGACAGAGCCTGGAAAACCGGGATCAATCCTTAAATATCGGGATAGAGCCTTAAAAACCAGGATAAGTTCATAAAAACTGGGAAAAATCCTGGAAAACCGGGATAAAGCCTGGGATGTGGCTCTGCATCCTGGGCTGCTGCTGTGCCCTCCTGTCCATCCTCATGTCCCACCTGCCCTGGGTCTCTGTTGGATCTCCCAACACTCCCATCCCGAGCCTCTCCCTGCCACTTCCCCCTCCAGTCTCCCAGAACAGACTCTTTTATCCATTCCAGGAACAAAAGCTGGACCGGGGGGATATCAGACTAAATTTATTCTTGGAACAGTTTGGCCCTGAAGTCAGGGGTTTGCTGACTTTCCTCCCAGAGCAGCCTGTGAAAGCAGCAGTGCTCTTCCTGACTCCAGAAATCCCATCAGCTGCATGGGGTGGACACCATGGAGGAGCCAGGGCAGAGAACGGGCAGAGAACTGGGAAATGGGAAGCCCTGGGCTGTCCCAGCCAGGCCCAGCACTGCCCTTCCTTCCCCGGCTCCAGAGGGACCTGTTCACCTCTGGAGCCACTGAACAAAGGTGGCCAATTATGGGATGATTTTCATCCCATCCCATCCCATCCCATCCCATCCCATCCCATCCCATCCCAGCTGGATCCCACCCCTTGGATTTCTCCAGGGAGGGCATTGCACAGTGACACCATGGCACCATGCTGGCTGCTCCCATGGAATTCCTGCTGCGATCCCCCTGTCCTGCTCCCATGGAATTCCTGCTGGGATCCCCTCACCCTCCTCCCATGGAATTCCTGCTGGGATGCCCCCACCCTGCTCCCATGGAATTCCTGCTGGGATCCCTGCTCCCATGGAATTCCTGCTGGGATCCCTGCTCCCATGGAATTCCTGCTGGGATCCCCCATCACCCAGGGCCTCTGCCCAGCCCAGGGACGTGGCCACAGCGGTGGGACCGGAGCTGCTCCAGCCTCCCACATTCCCAAAGCCCCAGGAGAGCTGGCTCAGCCCCGTCCCTTGGGAACAAAACACCGGCACAACCCCAGCCCTGGGATTGCTGAGCTCAGAGAGCAAGGAAAACCAAATATTTTCCTTCTTAATTACCATCTTCCAGGCAAGCAATTATTCCTTCTGCGTGTCACTCAGCCTAATGATGAATTCCCAATAAAAGCCGTGCTGGGCTGAGCCTTCAAAGGCAGGAAGCAGATTTGGAAGCAGATTTTGGAGTTAATCTCCTTTCACAACAAGCTCCAAACCATGGCTGTGTTTATCCTGGGACAAAACCCTTGGGAATGAGTAAGTCTGGAAAGGGCAAGGAGTTGTTTTTTTTTTTTCCTGGACAGGATATTTTTGATATATTTTTATTAAGGAAAGGGAATAAAAGAGGGAAAGGCTTTGGAATGGTGGCTGGAAGGTGCAGCAGGTGAGGCTGGAGTTCCTCTGGAAGAAGCAGCCCTGGAGCTGCAGAACATTGGTCCAAACTGTGCCACCCTCACCCTCTCACGAGGTTCTCCTGCCTCCATCAGCATTCCAGCATCCAATTCCCGTCTGGAGTTGGGCTCCAAATCCACCAAATCTCCCACAAACCACCCACAGCCTCCCCCAGCAGAGTTTTGGGGGTTGCTGGTGGTGCTGGGGTGGTTTAACACAAGGAGTGTTGAAACTCTTCCAGGTTTTAGCTTGGCCCGGGGTTTCACCTCAGGAATGATGCCCTCATCCCATTTCTCGGTGGCTGAAGAACGTCTCCAGGCCATCTGCACCGACCCTTTCCAGGTCTGGGTAATCCAGGCTGCCCCAGGCTCCCTGGAGGAGCTGCAGCTCCTCGTGATCCGTGGGGCTGTGGGTGTGGAAGGAGTGGGACATGCCTCGGTCCAGTCCTGACCTGCACTCGGGATTGGGGAATTCGGAGCTGCCCAGTGTGGACAGCCAAAACATCAAAGTGCTCTGATTCACCCCAGGCAGGTCTCTCGCCACTAATGGCATTTTTTTCCTCAAAAACTCCAAAATCCTTTCCTCAGAATTCCACATCCCCATGCCTCAGATGAGGAAATCCTTTCCCAGCAGGGGAAATGGGGAAACAAAGCCCAGGGAGACATCAAGGGGAGAGAGCTCTGGAATTCAGGCTTGGGGAAAACAGGAAAAATTCCATCTCCAGAAGGATGTGGCAACAGGAGCAGTGCACGGGGAGGAACACTTTGGGAAGACATGGAAAAATTGTGAAACATCCCCAGGGAGGAATAAGAGGTTCAAAGGCAGCAGAGGATTTGGAAAAGAGAAGGAAGTGACTAAAAAAAAAAAAAAATTGCAAAATGCAGTTGCACTGAGCAAAAAGTTCAGGTCTGGACATGGCTGTGCAGAAATCCAGGTGGGAAAGATGGAAAATTCCAAGGCAGGTCGGGAGAGAGGGTTTCCCACAGCCTGGAATGAATCCGAGCTCCAGCCCGAGCTCTGGTTGCCTGTGGGGGTGCCTTTCCTCAATCTCTGGGGCACTCACAGCCAAAGGAGATGGGATTGTGGCATTCCAGAGCTTCCAGACGGGAATGAGGCACCAAAAAGCCTTTTTGGTTTGGTGTTTGCTGTCCCTGGCACCTCTGCTAAGGAAAGTGGTGCCTCTGTCTCTTTGGACGGTGATGGGGATGGAGATTTTCCACTCCCAAGCTGTTCATGGAATGTGGAATCTCCCACTGGGAGGACTGGAAAAGGGTTAAAGCACTCCCAGCTGATGAATTCCCCATTCCTGAGATATTTCAGAGCTGGGGACAGCTCTCACCCGCTGCTGGTGGAGTGTCTGGCAGGAGAACAACGCCCACCAGGAAAATGCCAACGCAGGAGTCTCGGTCTCTTCAAGAAACGCGTCCCACTCCGTAGGTTTTTCAGGAATTAATTGCAAAGACATTTCTGGGGTTTGTTGCAATGGGGGTTGCCGTGGCAACTGCTCCAGCTACTGAGAAAAACCAGGGAGGGCTCCCACTGTCACGGGGGCCATCTGTCCCTTCCATGGGGGGTCATTCTGAAGCCCTGCTCCAACCTCCACCGGCCAAATCTTCTTTTTAAGCCTCAGAAAGTCCTCGGTATGATTTATCAACCAGCTCCTGCCCTCAGTCTCTGTTTCTTTTCTCGGCACTGACAGGATAATTTCCTCTCTATCGCTGCAAATTAAATTCTAATGAGGAAGCTCTGCATTTCAATGTGATGGAGAGCTTTTCTCCTCCAGGATGCACGGGAGAATTGAATCCATCGAGGGGGGAGGAGAAGGGATTAAATAGGAATGAGGGGAAGGAGCCCTCTGGCAGCCTCGGGAAAGGCAGTTTTGTTGGCAGGACAAGAGGGAACGGCCTCAGGCTGGGCCAGGGGAGGCTCAGGTTGGACATCAGGAGGAATTTCTCCATGGAAAGGGTGGTCAGGCCTGGAATTGCCCAGGGGGGTTTGGAGTGCCCATCCTTGGAGGTGTCCAAGGCTTGGACATGGCACTCAGTGCCTTGGGCTGAGCACAAGGTGGGCATCAGGCACAGCTGGGACTCCTGGAGGTCCCTTCCAACTTCAGCATTTCTGGGATTCTCCTTCCCCCTTAACGACAGGTTGGGATTTTGGGTGGGTTCAGGTTCCCCTCTGAGCTGAGACCACAAACCCCTCCGTGGATGGAGGTTTGAGCAGCTCCTGGGATGCAGAGATGGGCAGGAGATGGGGGCAAATGGAGCTGAGCGTGGGCTCTTCCCTGCCCCGGACCTGGGGACACTCCTGGGGCACTTTGGGGAGCTGGGACACCACGGCCACAGCCACAGCAATCCCATGGACCCCAATCCCGGCGGGAGGAAGGGGCTGGATCCGCTGCTGGAATCTGATCCAGAGGGCATTTTCAGTTGTGGTTTCTCTGGGACGTGGCAGCAGTGACAACACGTCCGTGTCCACAACGGAATATTTTTTAAGTCTCTATTTATTTCTTGTGTTCAGGGAAGTGAAGGATTTCCCAAAAATTTATGGTGGCCGTTAAAGAGCAGGAGGCTGAAGATGTTCGTTTGAGTCAGCAACATTTATAAAGGAAGCTCTGCTGAGTGTTTTGAATGTCAGCAAAGAATTTCTGCCAAAATTTTACACAAAATTTATATAAAACCCTTAAAAGTTGAGTGTTTCTTCACCTTTTCCCAAAGGACTTGTAGTGGAGAACACTTGGTGTTGGGAATGGAGATGGTGATCCTTGGTTTCCATTCCCAGAGGTTCAATGTCAAAGTGATGCAGGAAAAATGTTTTGGGGTGTTTTTTGTGTTTTTTGTGTATTTTTTAGGTTTTGACCTGATGTAATGTTAATATAAGAAAAATGCTCTCCTTGTTTCGAGTGCTCCTCCTGCATGATGGAGCTTCACTCAAGGATTGGGAAAGCCAAACCACCGTTCCCGTTCCCAAGGATTGGAAAAGCCAAACCACCATTCCCATTCCCATTTCCCAAGGATTGGGAAAGCCACACCACCATTCCCATTTCCTAGGGATTGGGAAAGCCAAACCACCATTCCCATTCCCATTCCCATTCCCAAGGATTGGGAAAGCCAAACCACCATTCCCATTTCCCAGGGATTGGGAAAGCCAAACCACCATTCCCATTCCCATTCCCAAGGATTGGGAAAGCCAAAGCACCATTCCCATTCCCATTTCCCAAGGACTGGGAAAGCCAAACCACCATTCCCATGCCCACTTCCCAGGGATTGGGAAAGCCAAACCACTATTCCCATTCCCATTCCCATTCCCAAGGATTGGGGAAGCCAAACCGACCCCGAGAGGAGCTCGCAGCTCTCATTTCTCCTCGTAGGGAAACCTCTTGCCTGGGGAACATTTGAGCTGCTCAGAACTGCATTTCTGTCCTTCACAGCAGTGAGGACATTCCCCAGATTCCCACACATTCCCAGGATCGTGAATCATCTCCAGATAATTTCAACCGAGTTGGAAGTCATTGGGAAAGGGGCAGTCTGGGGGCTGAGGTGCTGCTGAGGTCTCCTTCCTCTCCTACATGGTCCCAAGGAACGGGGTTAGAGGATTCCTGCTCGTTAATACCTACTGTGATGAGCTCCGAGGCCTTTTCCAACCTAATTTATTCTGGGATTCCATAAGTATTCCACTCTGGGGGCTGAGGGAAGGTCTGGGACCATCTTCACTCCGCCCTGATGGTTTCACAACACAAATCTCACATTTAACATCTCTTCATCTTTAAATTGCCTGGAAATATTGGAGTTCTGACCCCTCAGGAATTCATCCCGTCATTCACAGCATCCATGGGGTGGGGACCCCTAAGGAAGGGACTTTTGGGACCTGAGAATGCCACTTGAGTTTCTGTGTGTTACCAGTTGAGCATCTGTGTGTCTGCAGCTTCTTCCTGGAGGAAAACCAACCCAAATCATCTTTGAAGAATAACCCAGGGAGCAGCTCTCTGGCTTCTCATTTTCCCGAGAATAAGAACAGCTGAATTTCAGAACATTCCTGCACCCTCAGCATCGCCGTATTAAATTCAGGCATCTTCACTCCTGGTTTAAAAATATCTCTGAAGGAACTGCAGGAAAACTGCAGAGAGCTGAGTTCTGCAAGAGGTGTTTTCTCCCAGGTGACAGGGCTGACTTGAGTCTGGCTGGATCCTGAGTGAATCCTTCCCAATACCCCCCCGTGGGATCGTTGTCAGAGCTAAAGAGAAAACAGCCCCCCACCAAGCCCACCCTGGGCATCCCTCGAGCGCTGTCCAAAGGCTCCTGGAGCTCTGGCAGCCTCGGGGCCGTGCCCATTCCCTGGGGAGCCTGGGCAGTGCCAGCACCTCTGGGGGAAGAACCTTTCCCTGCTCTGCAGCCTGAGCCTGCCCTGGCCCAGTTCCAGCCCTGCCCTGGGTGCTGTCCCTGGCCCAGAGCAGGGATTGGAACCCATTAATTTGGGAAATCTGGGATTTACAGCCCAGGTTCCAGTGGCAGCTGCTCCCAAGTGACCACCAAACTCTGGGGTTCTATTTGCTGTTTTTCCCCACTGTCCCCATTTCTGCTGATGGGCCTGAGGAAAATTTCCCACATCCCAAAACCCCAAGGAAAGGAGACAGAGCCTTGTTTGCTGGCTGTGCTGATGGGACACCCCACCAGGGGTATCGAAGATTTGGTGTTCCATGGGAATTTGGACTTCCAGGGCACCTCACTGGCCCCTGGCATGGCCTGAAGTAGGAAATGGAAGGCACAGAACTGGCAAAAATCAGAAAAGTGTGTTATAATTAATCTCTGGTAAATGTTATGATGTTCATTCATTTGTTTTCCTCCTCCTTTCTTGTCCTTCGTTCTGCGGCCTGGACAGCCACCCCAGAAGGTTTTGCTGTCAAAGCAACATAAGAAATCAATAAATATAAACCAATAATTCCCATTACCAAGTCCAGCTACTGTTCTAATTCCAGCCCTGTGTCCCCAGGCCACCAAGGGCACAGGAGATTTGTTCTTCTACCAACCAGGCCAAGCTGTGAAGTTTTGTCTGTCCCAGAACAGCGAGAGCTGATGTAGCAGAGTAGTTAAACACTTGCTTAATTTGTTCTTCTGACATGAAAGGCTTTGAAAAATTCAGTCAAAACAGCTCCTAGCAAGTCCAGGGCAGGAACAGACCTCAAGCATCACCAGCTCAGCTCTTTGGTAGGTGAAGGTAAACAAAAATAACATAAATCTCTGTTTCAGAGGATGAATCATTTGTGCTGTTGGGTGAAAATCCAGGGATATCAAAAATTGTGGTTTCCCTCCCTTCAGCCCCCATTTACAAGAGGGTAAATTCCAGTCTTCCACTGCTGAGCTAAAGATCAGCAGAAATTCTGGACTCAGGTGAGGAAAACCCTTCTCCTGCCAGGTTCTGTTTGGGTCCAGACTCAGGGAACACTGCTGGCCCCTTCCCTTGGTATTGCATGGAAAACCAGAGCATTGCTGTGCTCCGTGCAGGCCCGTGGAGGAGTTTGCTCCAGGAGCACAGGGAACGGTCTGTGCCGAGCCCTGATCCCGAGCCGTGCATCCAAAGCCTCTCCAAAGGCAGTGCCAGAGCACGTTCTGTTTTCCCAAGCCAGAGGCTGGGTGTGCATCCACAGATAAATGTGCCAGCAGCTCCCCAGCCAGGGAATGGCCCTCCTGGGACCCCACAAATCGAGTTTCTCATCGTTAATTCCGGCACTGGGAAGCTGCACCACGACACGCACGAGGCCATGGAGGAGATCCAAGAGCACAAAGCTCCTGACTCTGCTTTCTCCCCTGGAAATCACAAGGAAAATGGAATGAGGAGTTCTCCCACCCCTCTACGGTCAACGGAGGGAGAATGTGAGTCCTGAGGTAACCAGAAGGGTTAAGAAGGCACAGAAAGTTCCTGCTCACGCTCTTGGAAATGGCATTCCCAAAAGAGACAGCACTTCCCTGAAGATAAAGCAGCTCCTGAGAGAGAAAGCAGGAGGACACCGACTGCTGGGAGTGTTCTGCTCTCACTCCATCGAGCTCCTCCCGTCACTCCCCAGGGCCTGGGCCCAAGGGCACATTTGCACTCGTGTTCCCTTGTCCTTTTTCCTCTCCATTCTTTTCCTTTTGGGTTGCTTTTCCTGGCTTTCCTAACAGCTGGATGTGCCATCATACAGAAATTTAGGACTTCTGAAATCGGCCACTCTGAACGTGTGCTGTGCTCAGCTTTCCTGTGGGTTATCCCAGGGATATCCCAGGGCTGTCCCAGGGTTACCCCAGGGTTGTCCCGGGGTTGTCCTGGGGTTGTCCCTGGGTTACCCCAGGGTTATCCCAGGGTTGTCCCAGGGTTACCCCAGGGTTGTCCTGGGGTTGTCCCTGGGTTACCCCAGGGTTATCCCAAGGTTATCCCAGGGTTACCCTAGGGCTGTCCCAGAGTTACCCCAGGGTTACCCCAGGGTTACCCCAGGGTTATCCCAGGGTTATCCCAGGGTTACCCCAGGGTTACCCCAGGGTTATCCCAGGGTTACCCCAGGGTTACCCCAGAGTTACCCAAGGGTTACCCCAGGGTTACCCCAGGCCTGGCCCATGCTCAGCCCACACAGCCCTGGCCCAGACGTGGAGCTGAGCTTTGCTTTGTCTCTCTCTGGTGACGTTCTCAGGGTTCCATAAAGGGTGCAGGTTCCGAGTCTCGTGGAACTCAGATGGTCCCTGTTGTGCAAACAGAGCACGACACGGACTCAGCGTCCCTGGGGCGGCTCCAAGGAATTTGGTGCTCCTCACATGGCCAAAAACACTCAGCAGCACTCCCAGCCCCAGGCCTTCCAAACAACTTCCAAGCAACTTCAGAAAAACCTAGAGCTTCCTTCCAGGAAAACATTCCTGGGACAACCCAGCAGCTGCACCACTCAAAGAGGGGTAGAACTCAATCACAGGTTTTTAATTTTTTTTCCTATGATTGATGCAAATTTTGTTTATGATTGAAATTCATTGGAATTAGCAATCCTGGAAAAACAAGGGCTCTTCCAGGACCTTTTTCTTTCTGCCCTGAGTTTCGTTGTGAAGTGGATACAAGTTCCTATCCAAATTCCAGGGACAACCACAGCCAGGCATCCAGGAAGTAACTCCATGGATGCAGCAAAATGAGCATCAAATGACCTTGGTCAGCTGAAAAAATATCCCCAGAAATTAAAATGCTGATGGGCAAGAGCACAGGAGAGGGCAAGAAAGACCACGGGCTGAGACATCCAAAAATGAGAAGGTTGAGGGAAGCACAATAAGAATTTCCAGGAAGAGGGAGGGTGGAGCAGGTGCTTCATGAGCAGGGCAGGCAGGACAAGACATGACAATCCTGCAGAGAGGAGGCTGGAGTGGAGGTTTGGGAAAACAATCCAGTGATGGAGGATTTCTGGGCACAGGGAATTGCCTGGGGTGCCCGTGGAAGCCCCATCTCCCAGGATTTGGAAGCACAGAGGTCTCAGGAATTCCCAGCTAAGCCTGCTCTGACGGGTGGATCAAGGAAATGACATTTCCAGACTTGTTTTCCTTGGTTTTCTGTTCCTCCCTGGTTTTGGCACAGCCCAGGGAACACAGTTAATTATAACCCCGGAGAGAATTGATTGTTGCTTTACCTTATTTGGTGGATAACAGCAAATCCTTCTTTGTGACAAGGAGGAAACCTGGTCTGAGAGCTCTGTCTGAAGTTACTGATCCAAGCAACAGCCCAATCCAAGGATTTTGGGTTCTTGCCTGGTTCTCCATGTCCTCCAGTGGGGTCAATCCCCTTTTCCTGGACTTCACAAGGATTTTTTTCCCATGCAGCTCAACCCCACATTTCAGCTCAGGGCACCTCTTGCCGGGTACAGATCCAGCTTGGGTGAGAAAACCATCAAAAATCACAACAGAAATTCAGATTTCAATGGAATTCAAGACTCCCAAATGCAGGAATAGCAAGAAATGAGTGGCTTTGCAGGCTGGGAAAGCTCTGAATGCCAAGAAATCCTTGGCTCCCTGCAGAGCTGCAGGGAGGCACCTGCAAAGTGAGAAAGAGCCATTCCAGGTATCCAAGCCCATTTCCCAGGGGTATGGCTTAGAAATTCCCTTTTTACCCCCAAAACCCCCCACACCTCAGCATAACCCATCAAATTTAGGAGTTTGGGTTCCGAAAAACCTCAGGGCGAAATTCAGACAAGAAGAAATCAAGATATTCCTGGGGCAGAGATTCCTTATCTATCTTTATTGGTAAAACAGGCACAGAAGGGCTCCGGAGCTCCAGGAAAAGCTGGATGAACAATTAAATTCCTGCTCAGAGCCTCCGTGAGGACTGTGTGAATCAGGAGCTATGAAGGCGTGAAATGAGATCAGAACCAGCCCTGGAGCTCCCTGCCCTGCCCAAGGCCCATCCCGGCTTCCCTGTCAAGCTCCAAGTGGGATCTGGCTGGCTGGATGTGCTCCCCTTGGCACGGTGCCACCCCTGGGATCAGCCATCCAGTCCCTCATCACTTCCAGATCATTAAATGATTTCTCTTTAATCCAATCAGCCACGTAAGCCCAGAGCAGTCCATGGGATACTTGAGCAGGAGGCTCCGTATCCACTTCCCGATGTCCAGAGCCTCCCTGGGGAGGGGCAGGCCAACAGGGAGTTGTTGATGCCATGGCACCACCTTAAAGACCTTAAAGACTCATGTAATTTGTCATCAATTCCATGTTTTCTCCATTTCCAAGGATTTTTCTCCTCTGTTGTCTGGCGGAGAGGCAAACACCACATTTTTATCAGCTCGAAAGGCACCTGCACCTGGTGGGTTCTGCAGCGTGCCCAGGGGCTTAGAGAGGGGATCAAATCCCACGGCTCTGGCTGGAAACTCATTGGAACCAGGCTGGAGAAGGAGCTCGGGGGTTTCTCCATCCTCCTGTGCCAGCAGGGAGCTCCAAAACCCCTTGGGGGCACCCCAAAGTCCAGGCTGAAGCACCTCACAGGCTGGCCCAGCATCACGTGGGGCGTCCTGAGCTCTTCCCTGAATTCTCCTGCAGCCTTCAGCAAGGAAAGGGTTGCCCTGGCATGAATTCCTGTCAAAGAAAATATCCTGCAGCCCACAAATGCTTGATCTGGTACACGGGGCTGCTCCAGGGGAACATCCCAGCCCTCAGAGGCTTCCCAGGGCTTTTCCCAGGGATCTCACACCAGAAACAACCCCAGGCACTGTGGGGTGACAAGGAAGCAGCACAAGGCATTTTCCCTACCTGACTTTCAGTGTCTTTGACTTGTCCCGGGGCTTTCCTGCCCTTCCCACATTCCCTGGGACCCTGTGCAAGTTCCAAATGCTGCCCCACACCCCTTTGCTGGAGCTCCAGCGTGCTCCACACTGCCCTGCCGTGTTCCCACGTCTCTGCAGTCCTTCCTCTGACCCCCTTCCTCTCAAACAGGATCCTCCAGGTGATGACAGCAGAGGGAAATAAAGGGGAAGAACTCCCAGCCTGAGCCAGGAGCGGCTGGGAAACCTCTGAGCACAACTGGGGTGCTGAAAATCTACATGGATTCAAAAGAGAGCAGGAAAAAATTCTCAGAAGGAAATGTTTTTAAGGTTGCTGACTGCAAAATCCACCCCTCTTTAACTTTGAAAAACCTTAAGAAACACCAGGACGTAGCACTCAGGGCACTGGGTTAATTGATAAGCAGTGTTTGGTCAGCTTTGGAGGTCTTTTCCAACCCAAATCATTCTCTGATCCCATCCCAGCACATCCCCGAGGCACAAGCCAGTGGGGAAATGAATCTGGGGAACCTTCTCCCTCCTCTCCCTGTTCACCCGCTGAGCACCCACAGCTGCCTGGGATGAATTCCAGTCGAGGAAAACATCCTGCAGTCCATAAATGCTGGATCTGGTCCAGCACCCTGCTGCAGGACCCTTGATCTGACCCCAAACTGCTTTTGCTGTGCTCCGAAGGAAAATTACACCCACCAGAGGGTTTGTGAGGAGCCGGCGCTGCTCTCAACAGCCGCAGGCTGGTGCTTAATGAGCTTTCAGCTGATTGTTACCGAGTGGAGAGGCGCAATTAAAGCCCATTAGCTGCCATGACATCACCAGCTCGGAGGAAACTCTGTGCCGGGCAGGAAGGAGGCAGGACAGCCATGGAATTATGGAATGAGATAAAATCATTGCGTTCCAGCCGCAGAGTTACAGCCGTGGAATGAGTTAGAGCCATGGAGTTAAAACCAGGGGGTTACAGCCATGGAATTGCAGCCGTGGAATGAGTTACGGCCATGGAATTGTCGCGGCCATGGAATTGCTGTGGCCACGGAATTGTCGTAGCCATGGAATTGCTGTGGCCATGGAATTGTCGCGGCCATGGAATTGTCGCGGCCACGGAATTGCTGTGGCCACGGAATTGCTGTGGCCATGGAATTGTCGTGGCCATGGAATTGTCGTGGCCATGGAATTGCAGCCATGGAGTGAATTAAAACCACTGAATTACAACCATGGATTTATAGTCATGGAGTTGTTACAGCCATGGAGTTACAGGCATGGAATTTCAGCCATGGAGTGAGTTACAGCCATGGAGTTACAGCCATGGAATGATTTACAGCCATGGGGTCACAGCCATGGAATTTCAGCCATGGAGTGAGTTACAACCATGGAGTTACAGCCATGTGGTGGTCACAGCCATGAGGTCACAGCCATGGGGTCACAGCCGTGGAATTGCAGTCGTGGAATGAGTTACAGCCATGGAATTGTTACATCCGTGGAGCTGTTACAGCCAAGGAACTGATACAGCCATGGCATTACTGCCCTGCAGTTGTTACAGCCATGGGGTTACAGCCATGGAATTACAGCCATGGAATGAGTTACAAGCATGGAATTACAGCCATGCCATTGTTAGAGCCCTGCAGTTACCTGACAGGATGACCAGGAAAACTCCAGGCCCTGGAGGAGATTTCTGTTTGTGCAGGGGCTTGGTAACAGCCCATTTCCAACCCCAAACTTATTTTTCACAAATGTGCTCAGATTCACCATCTCCTTCCTTCCTTCTTCCCTTCCCTTCCCTCCCCTCCCCTCCCCTCCCCTCCCCTCCCCTCCCCTCCCCTCCCCTCCCCTCCCCTCCCCTCCCCTCCCCTCCCCTCCCCTTCCCTTCCCTTCCCTTCCTTCTTTCCCTTCCTTCCCCATGGAAGTTCTGCAATCCAGGAAAACTCAGGGCTGAGGGCAGCAAGCCGAGCCCCACGTAAATCCCAGGGAATTTCCCCTGGTTTCCATGGATTTCACCCCAAGGAATGATGCAGTCACTTCCCTGCTGGGGGTGCAGATGTTCCCAGCCCTGATCGTTTTCCATCAGTCTCAGGGGGAGATTTGCAGCTTTTTCCAGGTGGAGAACAAATTCTTCCCACCCCTCTCTGGGCCCAGGGAGGTGCAGTCTCTGGATTTCCAGAGCTCTGCTGGTCTCTGTGATCCCAGGGACAGAAATCCAGCCCTTTTCTTGCTCCCAGGGGCAGAATTCCACCCTTTTCTTGCTCCTGGAGGCAGAAATGCACCATTTCCTTACTTTCAGGGGCAGAAATCCAGCCCTTTTCTTGCTCCTGGGGTAGAAATCCACACTTTTCTTGCCCCCAGGGGCAGAATCCCCACTCTTTCCTTGTTCCCAGACAAGAAATCCACCTATTTCTTGCTCCTGGGGGCAGAAATCCACCCTTTCCTTGCTCCTGGAGGCAGAAATCCATCCCTTTTCTTGGAGCAGGAGAGGACCTGCTCTCCCAGATCCTCTCCTGTGTAAAATCGCTGCTCTCAAGGCAGGGCTGGAGACCTGAGCCTGCCAACTCTGGTTCTTCAATCTCGTTAACCACGGTGCCCTGTTTAAATCATTAATTACACTCCCAGCTGCCAGACAGGGGCCTCAGAAACCTTGGGCAGGGTGGATTTTTAAACCAGAGAGAATTCCTCGGTGGGAATAAGATTGCCTTGGTTTCAGGAAAAACCGATGGGATTCCCAGTAAATATTTTCCATCCTCTCCCAGCACTGGGGGTTGCTGCAGGTCCCTCGTGCTCTGTGTGGGAGAGGAGTCCAACATCCAGCCCTTCAGACACCCTCAGCTCCTGGCTGTGAAATTCCTGAAGAATTCCCAGGGCCCCATCCATCGTGGAGAAACTCTGCCTGGTCGCCTTGCACAGATCCATGAGGAGTTCACGCAGGAAAATGTTGTAAATCCTCTTCCCACAGAGCCCTGCCTGGCACTGGAGGCTGGATTTAACCCCCAGTCTGTCCCATTCCAACGGGATCATTCCAATCCACGAGGTGCCTTGCTTTTATGGGAAGGCATTCCATGACTCTGGCATGGATCAGTCTCTGTTGGGCAGTCAGGACCATCCATCTCCCAGAGTTAAAGAAACCGGATAAAATTCCTTAAAACCCGAATTCTTCCCAGATGCACGGAGCACAAAATTAGAAAACCACACTTCTTGGAAAGCTGGAAGGAAGGGCAGCTCCCCCAGGGAAGGGCTCCTGTTCCACGTGAGTGGAGTCAGCAGGAAATGGAATTATCTGATAGGAAAAGAGCTTTGGGAAAGCAGGGAAATTTCTGATGGCAGGAGGGAGCAGCCCAGCTCTGCCATGGATTACTTGGAAGGGCTGTTGCCCTTCTTTTCTGGTTCCCAGCATCCTCATCTGTTCCCTGTGCAGGAATTCCCGCTGTGGACAGTGGGATTCTGGGATCCAGAGTGGGAATGCAGAGGGACAAACTGATTTCCCTGGGGGCATGGAGCGAAGGAAAGGCGGGAAAGGGTTTTCCTGTCATTTACTGACTCGGGAAAGGGTTTTCCTGCCATTTACTGACCCAGGAAAGGGTTTTCCTTCATTTACTATCCTGGGAAAGGGTTTTCCTGCCATTTACTGACCCGGGAAAGGGTTTTCCTGCCATTTACTGACCCGGGAAAGGGTTTTCCTGTCCTTTACTGACTCGGGAAAGGGTTCTCCTGCCATTTACTGACTCGGGAAAGGGTTTTCCTGCCATTTACTGACTCGGGAAAGGGTTCTCCTGTCATTTACTGACTCGGGAAAGGGTTTTCCTGCCCTTTACTGACTCGGGAAAGGGTTTTCCTGCCCTTTACTGACCCGGGAAAGGGTTTTCCTGCCATTTATCGACCCGGGAAAGGGTTCTCCTGCCATTTACTGACCCATGAGAGAGCCTTGAGTCCCCGGGGCTGTGATGGTCTCACCTGGCCTGAGCTGGGGACACTGCTGGGACACGTGGCAGGAGGTGTCCTGCAGCCCCAGTGTCACCTCCCTGTGGCCACCTTCTGCCCCCTGGGAGTGCCACACACCAACCTCTGGTTTCTTTGGCTGTTTTTTCCACTTTAGATTGGAATAATGGGAGAGGTGCCATGGAAACTGCTGGAACTGCCTGCCCTGGGCAGTGACACGGGGCCATGGAGTGGGAAACCCACATGCCCAGGGTGTGGCCATGCTCTAAATAAAGCCATTTATTGGAGTTTATTGATTCAATTCCTTCCTTGGGCCTCTTCTACCAAAATCCCAGTGACAGGAGGTGTCCTGCAGCCCCAGTGTCACCTCCTCTTGATCACCTTCGTGCACAGGACCTGTCACCTCCTGTCCCCTGGGAGTGTCACACATCAACCTCTGGTTTCTTTGGCTGTTTTTTTTTCCACTTTAGATTGGAATAATGGGAGAGGTGCCATGGAAAGTGCTGGAACTGCCTGCCCTGGGCAGTGACACGGGGCTGTGGAGTGGGAAACAGCCCTGGGTGTGACCATGCTCTAAATAAAGCCATTTTTTGGAGTTTATTGATTCATGTCCCTTCCTTGGGCCTCTTCTACCAAAATCCCAGTGACAGGAGGTGTCCTGCAGGCCAGTGTCACCTCCCCGTGGCCACCTCCTGTCCCCTTGGAGTGCCACACATCAACCTCTGGTTTCTTTGGGTGTTTTTGCCATTTTAGAATGGAATAATGGGAGAGGTGCCATGGAAATTTCTGAAACTGCCTCCCCATGGCAATGACACGGGGCTGTGGAGTGGGAAACCCACATGCCCTGGGGGTGGCCATGCTCTAAATAAAGCCATTTATTCAAGTTTGTTTATTCAATTCCTTCCTTGGGCCCCTTCTACCAAAATCCCAGTGCTCCCCAGTGACTCCTGCAGCCCCTCTTGCTGTGCTGGGTGGGAGAACCTCGACCTTCAGACACCAGGCTGCTGGTATTGAAGAAAAATGTTATATTTCAGCCCCATTTTTCAATGTTATCACGAGCTAATGGCTCAGAGGTGTCCTGCCCCCCTCACAGCCTGTTTGGCCACGTTTGGTGAGCTCAGCTGAGCACAGCCTCGGGGATCCTTTGTGGAGAGGTTTGGCCCGGTTGGGTTCCATCAGAAACACCAACAAACAATTCCGCCCTGCCCATTAACACTTTGTAAATTTATTAACACCCTGTAAAATGTCTATAAATGGAACCTGAAGGTACAGCACGGCCCGGGGCAGCCCCTAAACACAAAGGCATCCAGAGTCACCTCTCCAAGCCTCAGCAGTGGTTTTGTGAGGCTGTGGCAGGAGGCCAGATGTTGTCAGGGCAGCTCTGGCTTTGCTCTGGTGTGCAGCACAAGGCTGGATGAATTCTGCTTCCTTTCTGAATTAGAAAATACTTTGGATCTCAGGAGAGACTTTGGAACCCCAGATTTTGTGATGGACCTGCCAGGGCCACCTTTGCTCAGCTCTTTTGGGTTTGGAACCTCTTCCACTCCTTCACCCGGAGCTTTTCCCTCATCCTGGATCTGCAGTGGGAGCCCTGCAGGAGCTGGGGCTGCAGGACTGAGCTCAGGGCTGGTTCCTGGAGCCCTGCAGGAGCTGGGGCCGCAGGACTGAGCTCAGGGCTGGTTCCTGGAGCCCTGCAGGAGCTGGGGCTGCAGGACTGAGCTCAGGGCTGGTTCCTGGAGCCCTGCAGGAGCTGGGGCCGCAGGACTGAGCTCAGGGCTGGTTCCAGGGGTCTGAGCGAGCTGGGGCTGCAGGACTGAGCTCAGAGCTGGTTCCTGGAGCCCTGCAGGAGCTGGGGCTGCAGGAGTGAGCTCAGAGCTGGTTCCTGGAGCCCTGCAGGAGCTGGGGCTGCAGGACTGAGCTCAGGAATGGTTCCTGGAGCCCTGCAGGACTGAGCTCAGGAATGGTTCCTGGAGCCCTGCAGGAGCTGGGGCTGCAGGACTGAGCTCAGGGCTGGCTCCAGCAGTCTGAGCGAGCTCGGAGGGCTCTGTGAGCTGAGCCTGAGTTACAAAACCGCAGGATATAGTCAGGCTTCAGCTCTGGATTTTGGCGTTTCCTTCCCAGCCAAGCCCCAGCCTGCAAAGGTCTGGGCTCCGTGGCCCAGGAGGTTTTTGGGAGCTGTGGGAATGCTCGGCTGCAAGGAGATGAAGAGTTCAGTTCCTCTCTCTTCCCCTGAAATCCCAGCCCGGAGCCCTCTCGTGAGTGTGAGCACGTGGGCAGCGCTCGCTGGGCTGGAAGAGCCTGGGCCCCCTTCCCAATCCACTGAGACTTGAACAGTGTATCCCTCTGGAAAACAGAGGCTGATCCACTGGAGGAGAAGCATCTCGAAGTTCCAGTTCAAACATTCAGCATCTTTTATTTTCCCGTCATCTCTCTTCATTCAGTCCTGCCCGTCTCCTGAGTCCCAACCCTGTAATTCCATGTACTCAGTGCTGGGTTTTATCAGAAACTTCCTGGGGGTTGATGTGACCGGACTGGGGACGGAAAAGCACCCAGTGATCACCCAAAAGCAAAGTATTTTTGGGTTTCAGTGTGAAGCAGGGAATTCTATTTATAGGGAGAACAGTGCTCGGGTCCTAAATGGGGTTTGGCAAACTCACATTCCTGGGATTTCTCCTTCCCTGCCAGCATTTCACACGGACACAACCCTATAATTCAGGAACTTGGTGACCCCACACATTTCATTTTCTTTGCCATCCTTTTGCCCTCTTTTCCCAAGAGCAGGAATTTCCTGCCAGTGCCTGCAGGACCGAGCCAGCCACGGGCACTCCGTGTTTTTGCACAGATTCCACCTTTCCAGACCCAGCTTCTCCCCATTCCTTTCTCATTCCCGTTTTCTTTCCCTCAGCCATTCCCAGCAGCCCTTCCTCGCACTGCAGCAACTGCACCGCTACATTAACAATTAATAACAGAGCAGCAGCGAGGAGAGAAATGGACAATAAATCAGCTTTAATTGGACAGGAATGTCGCCAGGTATCCTCGTGCCCGTTTTCCATCCGGGCTCAGCCAGGCTCCCACCCTTTGAGCTCCCCAGTGCTGCTCTTGGAGGTTGACTCCAAGGGTTTTGGTGTCACCCACGCGCTGGGTCAAGGCTGAACCAACACAGGATGCACCTGACAGAGCTCAGGAGCGCAGAGAAGGCTTTTATTGCCATGGAAATGCAAAGAAGCATCTGGAAACCTTGAAACCAGCCCAGGCTGGGCTCCGGTTCCTGCAGCAGGAAGTGTCTCCAGTTGGGAAGAGGCAGATGGTCCAAAACCCTGACAGCAGCAGTTCTGTGGGCTCCAGCCCAGAGCTCTGGCCTGGAACACAAACCGTGAGAGGTGCCCAGAGCTTCCTGAGAGAGGCAGAGCAGCCTGGCACCAGTGGGGATTTTAAACCTGGGACTGGAGCCCTCCCGTGCAGTGTCACAGTCAGACCCTGACCTGGGGGATGCAGCCTTGACCCAGACGTGGTTGGAGCCCAAATGTGCCAGAGAAATTAATCCCAGACTAGGAAAAGCTCAAACCTCGCATCATTTCACTGCTGGGTGTTTTTGTGGAGTCATGAAATGGTTTGGGTTGGAAGGGACATTAGAGATCACCCAGTACCACCCCCAGGGACACCTCCCACTGTCCCAGGGGCTCCCAGCCCCAATGTCCAGCCTGGCCTTGGGCACTGCCAGGGATCCAGGGGCAGCCACAGCTGCTCTGGCAATTGCAGCCCACCCCCTCCCCACCCTGCCAGGGAACAATTCCTGCCCCAGATGCCATCCAGCCCTGCCCTGTGGCACTGGGAAGCCATTCCCTGTGTGCTGTCCCTGCCTGCCTTGTCCCCAGTCCCTCTGCAGCTCTCCTGGAGCCCCTTTTATGCACTTCAAGACCACAACTATTTTCCCCCAAAGCTTCTCTTCTCCAATCTGAACAACCCAAATTCTCTCAGTCTTTCCCAAACCCCTCATCAAGAGTGGATATCACGACCAGAACCTCCACTGCCAAAATCTGAGCTCCCAACCACCTGGGCTACAGGGAAATCCCACCTTGGAAGTGACTCCAGGCAGCGCCAGCAGTGGGGTGTGAGCACAGGATGTGGATTTGCTCGGACACAAATCTGTGTTCCCACCACAAGAGCCCTTAAAATATCATCCCTGTTTGTGTGTGGGATTTCTCCTCTGAGAAGAGTGTCCCAGGCTCTGCCCCTTTGGATCTGTCCCTTCTTTCCTTCCTCACTTCCAGGATCCCATCTGTGAGCTGGGAGCAATTAGCAGTAATTAGCGCGATCACCAAGCCCCTCATTAGTGCTTCTTTGGGATGGGAAACAGCCTGAGCAGCTTCTGGAAAATAACTTCTCCCGTATCCTGCCTGAATCATCCTCAGATTTCAAATGCCAGGCTCTCAAAGGAACAGGGTAATGATGCTCTGGTGTCTTGGAAAGGAGGAATTCCACAGGAAAACGGGCAAGGTTCCGTGGGAATTCCAAGTGGGGTGTTTGGATCAGGCTCCATCAGCTCCTATTTTATACCCTCTTGTCAAAAAATGACCTTTTCCTTCCATGGAACTGACAAAGGGAGGGCAAGAAATAGAACTCTCCCAATGGCATCTCTGCAGGAGGAGGAAAACAAGAAACATTTCTTGGAAATCTCTCATTTCCCTCATTCCCATAATTGCCCAGTGCAGAATTGCTGGGTTTTTCTCTCTAGTCAGGCATTTTCCCTGGGTTATAAATACATTATAAAAGTACCAGATCATGAAGTTTACAAGTGGTATGAGGGCTGAGTTGCTGTGTAATTACCCTGGATTTGCTCTGGGGCATTGCTGTCTTCAACTCTTATCCTGCAGGATCTGGTGGGCAGCAGGAACAGCCAGAAAAATAAAAGCGAAAAAGAAGGGAGTTATCCTGGTATTTGGTGGCTTAATTCCAACATAAATCCTGCTCAGGAGAGCTGGAATGCTGCGGGACAGAGTGAAAATCCCCTGGCTTTCACATCCAAACACCCCAAACCACCAAAGTTTCCCATCCTCAGCTTGAAACCTCAGAGATTCTGTAGCGAAGAATGGCACAATTGACACTTGGGAATTCCAAGCAGGAGCTGCTGTGGGAAGACAGGCCAGGAAAGGGAAAAATTAAATATTTCCAACTGGAGAAATGTGCAGAAGCTTTGCTGCTGAAGACAGGGATGGTATTTGCTGTTGTCTGGACCAAAGATGCCACTCAGCACTCGCTCCTTTAAAACAGTTCCCTGGTGTTGGGGCAGGGGCAGAACAAAGCCAAAAATTCCCAGTTTTGCTTTCCAGACCAGCTTTTTCCCAATGGGTTTTTCACTAAATGGGTCGTTCCACAGACAGAAGCTCATTAAAATGAGGATTTGCTGCTCCCTGCTCAGTTTTCCATCACGGAATGGGTCAGGCTGCGAGGACCCCGGGGGTCACTGGTGCCACCTCCCTGCTCCAGCAGGGCCACCCCCGGATTGTGTCCAATGGCTCTGGAAAATCTGCAGGGAGGAGACTCCAGCCCTTCTCTGGGCTCTGTCCACGGCTCGGGCACTGCCCAGGGAAGATTTTCCTCACCTCCAGGTGGAACTTCCTGGGATCAATCCCTGCCCTTTCCTCTGGTGCCACTGCTGGGCCCTGGAGCAGAGCCTGGGGCTGCTCTGACCCTCCCTGCACAGGGACACACAAAGTCCCCTCAATGTCCCCTCAATGTCCCCTCAATGTCCCCTCAATATCCCCTCTCCCAGCCCCTCATTTGCTGATGATTCTGTGTAATCAGCTATTTTCCTAAATTAATCCAGCCCTGCCTCCCAAGAGAATTCCCATTTGGAATTTCACGCACAACAGCAGCATTTTGATGGAGTTGTAACAGGCAGAGCTTCACTGTTCTGGCCACGGGGATGGCACCAGCTCTGCTCTGTCCTGGATAAATTGGTGTCAGCACACCTTTGATGAATTATTATGGGCTGCATCCATAGGAAAAGCTACATCAGAGACCTCCAAAGTGCCGTTAACCAACAAAACGACCCCGAAATCAAAATCCAGCCCAGCACGCCCCACTGACGCAGCACCAATTAAACGAAAGGAACTTTTAATTAAGGACAGAGGATGGGGACTGATGGAGCTGATCCTGCAGCTGATCCTGCAGCACCAACGAGCCAAGAAATCCTTAATTTTCCTGAGTTTCAGCGCTGTCAATTCGGCGGGAACATTAGTGCATCTTGGAGTGTCCCCAGCAGATCAAGGGATGCCAGCTCAGCCTTAATCCCTCAGCTAAACCCTGGCCTTGGAATGATGGGAGAGAAGAAGGACGCCGGGCTGGGAAAGCAGCAGGATCCTTCTGATGTCCCGCAAAGGCAGCCCATGGCGGGGAGGGTCTGTTAGGACTGACGTCTTAGGGCCGTTACGGGGCCGGAGCCGCTCGGGTTTGGGCTTAATGAGACCTTTTAAAGGAAACAAACCTGCTCTGATTCCTATTTTCTGTCACAGAGGGTGGGAAGAGCCCCGTGATCACCATCTTAGGGGTACAAAAGAGGATTTCAGCCTTCCCCAGCTGCAGTTTTAGGACTCTGCAGTGTGAGGAAATGCCGCTGTTTTTGTTTACGCTTTAAAATGATAGCGGGGCTCTGGGGAGCGGGGCCGTTCTTCAACAGCACAAGATTGGCAACTCTGCAAATTTGTGAGGCTCCCAAAAATCGATTTTGAAAAAAAATCCTATTTCCAAAAAGAATCCTATTTCCTCCACATTTGGACGATTTTCTCCCCAAAGGTTTCGGATTGGCATCCTCAGCACCCTCCCCTCGCTCTGGGGTCGTGTTTTGGGGCCGGGAGGATTTTAGGGTCGGAATATTCTGATTTAGGTTTGGAATCCCTGTTCGTGGAGTGGGCTGGTGGGAACGGCCCAGATCAGCCCCCCGATGGTTCTGCAGTTTGAGATGTGCAGGTCTTGGGGGAAAGGGAATTTTGGACTGGGGATTTGACTTTACCTCCTTTCTCCTGGATTTTTTGGGGGTTTTTGCTGATGTTGTTTTGTTTAGGGGTGTTTTGATTATTGTTTTTAATAATGTTGAGGGATTTTGTTTGTTTATTTGTGGTTTTGGATTTTTTTTTGTTTTAGATTTTTTTTTAAATTTTTTGCATTTTGCTTTTTGCTTTTTGCTTGTAGTTTTGGTTTGGTTTTGTTTTTTGTTAATAGCCAATTACTTTTTTCATCTTGAAAAGCATCAAGGGGACAACAATCCAGGGAATTCCTGGAGGAGCTGGGCATTTCTGTGGACTTGTCCTTCTCCTGCTGAGCCGGTGGCACATTCTGAGCTGAACAAAACCCTTGGAAGGGAAAGGCTGGGATTTGGGAAGGGGTCGGGTTTTTAGATTTAATTTTAA
>WAAE01004932.1:66091-78885 GCA_013400495.1 Nicator chloris
TTTTTTTCAGTCTGACTCCTCATTGCTCTCCTGGAATAGCAGCAAACACATTAATGACCCACATGACATCATTTCCCACCAGATCTGATCTGCTGTAAATTAAAACAGTCACTCAATAATAATTCCAGCACCATGGCTGTGACAGGAATGCTTTAGGAGTAAAGATGTTTTGGTCCCTGTGTCAATCACAGGTGTGAAAGTGAAATAAAAATCAAAATTTTGCATAATAAAATAACCCCGCAGTTTTAGGGCACGGTTTCTCCTTCCAAAAAAGGGAAAGGCATAACAAAATATAGATTTTTAATGAATGTGAATTTGGGTGGGGAAATTAACGGACTCTGAACTAAAATCATGGAATTCTGGAATGGTTTGAGTTGGAAGGGACCTTAAAGCTCATCTAATACCAATCCCCAGGGACACCGCCCACTGTTCCATGGTGCTCCAACCTGGCCTTGGACACTTCCAGGGATTCAGGAGCATCCAGAGCTTCTTTGGGACACCTGTGCCAAGGCCTCGGCATCCTCTGAGTCAAGAATTAGATGAGAATCTGTCCTCAGAAATGACAGATGGATGGATGGATGGATGGATGGATGGATGGATGGATGGATGGATGGATGGATGGATGGATGGATGGATGGATGGATGGATGGATGGATGGAGGGATGGAGGGATGGATGGATGGATGGATGGATGGATGGATGGATGGATGGATGGATGGATGGATGGATGGATGGATGGATGGATGGATGGATGGATGGATGGATGGATGGATGGATGGATGGATGGATGGATGAGGGATGGACAGATGGATGGATGGATGGATGGATGGATGTGTGGAAGGTGAGCTCCCTGCAGGATGAGATCCAAAGGGCTGCAGCTCCTGGGTGTGTGCCTTGCTCAGCCTCCCCTGATCCAAGGAATAATAAAAATATCTGTTCTTGGAAATAAACATTTTCTTGGAAAACAAAACTATCCATTCATCCTGAGGAGCTGGAAGACATTTCCATACAGCAGTGCCAGTGGGAATGGGGCATTCCCAGGGCTGCATTCCAGGGGCTCTGCACAGGCACGGTGGGAGAGAGAATTCCAGGTGCAATGTTGGTCCCACCCATCCCCACCTTGGAATTGTCCAACAGCCAGGATTTGTGGGATCTGAATGTGCCAGCACCAGCCTTTCCCAATCCATGGATTAGGTGTTCCCATCTCCAGGAGGAGGAAGCGCAGCCCAAGGCTCCCACGGGCACAGCAGGATCTGTGCAATTCCTGAGGATTTGTGTGGGCACAGCTGCCCTGGGCTCTGGGACAGCTTTGGCAGTGATCCCGTTCCGTGGGGAGCTTCCATCCTCAGTCCCACATCCTGGGCCTTCCCTGGTTTCCCCCATAGGGAACGGGGGTTTGCTCTGCTCCATGGGGAAGTTCCATCCTCAGTCCCAAAAATCTGGGCCATTCCTGCTTTCCCCCACAGGGAATGGGCTTTGCTGCGTGCTGGCTGTTCCCGGGGATTTTGGGAGAATGCTGAGGATGGATTTGGCTGCAGAAATGAACCTGCAGAAGATTTTGGCTGCAGTAGTGTTAAGAAGGAAAGTGAAGATGAAGCTGGAGGGCTCAGCCAGGATTTTGTCCCTTTGTAGAGTTCTGGGATAGCTGGGGCCCTGTTTGGATGGAAATGAGGAACCTGAAGCATTCGGAACCTGGACTAATATTTCAGAAATGATTATCTGATAAAATCAATTAATGGCATTATAAAACTGAATATTAAGTGGCATAATTTATCAAGTTTCCTAAAATCCATCTATTTTCCCACCTCACCCTGATGTGAGAACAGATGAGCTTCTCCGGGATCTTTACATCAGCTGAAACTGGAGAGGGCTGAGAACTTCCATGGAAGAAGCCACAGGGAATTTCCCCACTTGGGATGTGATGAGAAAAGTGGAGAAACCCTGGGCTGGAGTCAGGCAGGGCTGGGGAAAGTGCAGGAGGTGAAAATGAGCTGGATTTGTGTGCTGGGCACTGGAACAGCTCCCAGGGAATGGGCTGAGGCTGCCAGAGCTTCTACAACGCTCCCAGGGACAGGGTGGGATTGTTGGGGTGTCTGGGCAGGGCCAGGAGTTGGGATTGATGATCCTTGGGGATATTCCATCATTCTCTGAGTGATTTCCTGGCTGTTTTCCCCACAGCTCCTGCTGCTGCAAAGGGGCAGCACCAGCCTGGCCAGGGGCTGCTAAACCCACAGATGGGGGAGAAAAAGCTCCTAGCAGCTTGGAATTTCCCTGTTTTCCCGGCATCCAGGCCCCAGAGCTCTTTCCCTCAGGGATCTCAGAGTGTTCAGCCCTGGAGGGAGCTTTCCTCGGGGGAGCAGGACAGCACAGATCTCCCAACACTCCCATGGGGGAGAGGAACGGGGTTATCCTCAAACCTTCCTGTGGGTGAGATTATCCTCACCCCAGGCAGCCCCGAATCCCCTGCACAGCCCAGAGCACAGCTCTGCATGGGGACAGGGGTGCCAGGACACCCAGGGGTGACAGGACACCCAGGGGTGCCAGGACACCCAGGAGGGCCAGGACACCCAGGGGTGACAGGACAGCCCAGGGGTGACAGGACAGCCCAGGGGTGACAGGACAGCGCAGGGGGGCGAGGAGCCAGGACAGCCCAGGGGTGCCAGGACAGCGCAGGGGCGCCAGGACACCCAAGAGGGCCAGGACACCCAGGAGGGCCAGGACAGCCCAGGGGTGACAGGACACCCAGGGGTGCCAGGACAGCCCAGGGATGCCAGGACACCCAGGGATGTCAGGACACCCAGGGGTGCCAGGACAACCCAGGGGTGACAGGACACCCAAGGGTGACAGGACAGCCCAGGGGTGCCAGGACAGCCCAGGGGTGTCGGGCATTGCCAGGCACAGCCCTGCCATAGGGGGTTGCCCCCTTGCTCCAGGGGTTTGCTGCACACCCAGCCGGGCAGGGGGAGCCTCTCCCTGCTGGGCTCCTCGGTGTTTCAGAGCTGTCCCAGATTCCTGCCCAGCTGATGGGTCTGGGGTTCTGCCCGGTGCTGCTGAGCAGATCTGATCCCTGACAGCAGCTCCAGAAACCTTTGCAAGGTTCCGTGGATCCCATAAACCTGGCAAAGGCTGCTCCCGGGAATCTTGGCACAGCCCTCGGGGCACAGCGAGCTCGGGTTGTGCAAAACCCCAAACACAAACTGATGAAATCCGGCTGCAGCCCAGAGCAAAATGCTATTTCAGCTGCAGTGCTGAGCACAACAATGAGGCAACCCTGCCCTGGTGACTCCTCCTGTCCCAGCTGCTTCCAGAAGTGTTTTCCCTTCCCTGTCCATAAAATTCCAATGTCTCTGTAGAACACAGCAGCTTCTCTTTGATTTTCATTATTATTAATATGGATTTTTGCAACAATTTCTTGGGGCCACTGCTGTGATGTGCCAAAAGTGATGCCTGGTTCCCTCACCTGAGGATATTTGCCCTGCTCAGGTGATTCCTCACTTGCAGAACTGGGATCCAACATCAGCAGCACCTGGAGCTGCTGGAGAGAGCCCAGAGGAATCCACGGAGCTGCTCCAGGGCTGGAGCCCCTCTGGAGCCAGGCTGGGAGAGCTGGGGGTGCTCCCCTGGAGAGGAGAAGGCTCCAGGGAGAGCTCAGAGCCCCTGCCAGGGCCTCAAGGGGCTCCAGGAGAGCTGCAGAGGGACTGGGGACAAGGCAGGCAGGGACAGCACACAGGGAATGGCTTCCCAGTGCCAGAGGGCAGGGCTGGATGGGATCTTGGGCAGGAATTGTTCCCTGGCAGGGTGGGCAGGGGCTGGGCTGGAATTGCCAGAGCAGCTGTGGCTGCCCCTGGATCCCTGGCAGTGCCCAAGGCCAGGCTGGACATTGGGGCTGGGAGCCCCTGGGACAGTGGGAGGTGTCCCTGCCATGGCTGGGGTGGCACTGGGTGGGATTTAGGATCCCCCACAACCCAAACCATTCCATGAGTCTATTCTACTGGGAAAGGACCCTCTGCTTGTTCCATCCCCCAGCAGCAGCTTCACTGATGCTGAGCTATCCCTGCATCCACTTCCTGACAACAAACAGGGAATTTCTCACTCTTCTGTTCCCATTCTGTCTCCAGAAGTTCCTGGAGCGCTTGCAGAGCCACCACAAATTTATGGGGCAGCCTCACATCGTAAAACCCGTCCGGAATCTTCATCTTTGAACGGCTGTCAGACCACAAGAATTTGAAATCTCGCTGTGCTGGAGGCTCGGGCAGCTATCAGAGCTCTTTTTTTTTTTTTTTTTTTCTTTTTTAAAGCTTGTTCAGAGTTTGAGGCATTTTTTTGGCCAATTTAAACAGAGAGTTGAAGATAAAATTCCAGCCCAAATATTCTCTGTCTCTGCCTTCCCCAAAGCAGGTTGGTTATTCCAAGGGAAAGCATTCCAGGTTAAAGAAGAGGGGCTGGGGAGGGAAATAATCTTTTCCCTGTCCCAGACTAAATCCTGGAATTCAGTGAGATGATTCCTACAGAAATTCTTGTTAGAGGTTAATGTGGAGTGAGGAGGGAATCTCACAGAGGGTAAAGCACAAGCAGGATTTCACCACTGTGAGGGAAGAGCCTGTTGGAATTGTTCCTTTGGGGGGAATATCTTTGCCTTGGAGGGTTTGCCAGGGGTATTTTTATCAGATTCTTTGCAGGAATTTGATCACTTTGGGACAGATATGTTATAGCCATGGACTGAGGGCTTGTGAGGTCTTTCCCTCCCTGATTTTTATTCAGATAAAAGGAAATGAGGAAACACTGGAAGACGGAGGAACTTGGAGAAAAGTGTTAGACAGGGAAGAGGACAAACCCTGCTCCCCCAGCCCTTTCTGCTTCACCCCCTGAGCTTTGAAGGCCCAGTGATGCCAAGAAATTGATGGAAACAGGATTGTGACCCAGCCTTGGAGCAGGGAAGGTGCCCAGGGATGGTTCCTGCCCTCTTTGAAGCCATCCTGGTCCACAGTGGACCTGCCAAATGCCCTGGGAGGCTCAGGGTTGCTGGTGAAGGCACAGCAGGGTAGCTCCTGTTGTTGTGGAATTTCGGGAGCTCAGGGAAGGGTTTTCTGCCAGCCCTTGCTGGAGCTGCCCTGGTTCACACCAGGACATCCTGGGAGCCTCGGGATCGTTGGGATTTGGGGTGGCCAGGAAGGGCTGGTGGCCCCAAGGCAAAGCTTTTGCTGCTTCCCCATCCCTGGGGGTGCCCATCCTGCCTCTCTCCAGTGTCAGCTGAGAGTTCAGGAGGACAATGTGCACGGGTACATTTGTTTTCTTTCCCAATAAAACAAATCTTTCCCTGTTCCCTCTGCCCTCCATGGCTCCCAGAGCCATTTCCCCTGGCCTGGGAGAAGCGGGAAGCACTTCCAAGGGTTCGGTGCTAGGGCACGTCCTGTGGAGCAGAACTTTGGGCTCACAGAGTCAGTGCTGGAAAAAACGGACAGAAAGTTGTTTTCCCTGGATTTCCTGCCGTGGGGCTGTAGGTGAAGGTACTTAGGGATAATTCCTGTTGCTGTGGAATTTTTGGGAGCTCAGGGAAGCATTTTCTGCCAGCCAAATCCGTTTCATAAACAGAATTTCTCCCTGAGAAATGCTTTGACAAACAAGGCGGGAGGAGGTGCAGCACAGACAGCTTTAAATGATTTCTTTTGCCAAACAAACCCTTTCTCTTCCTCAAAAGAAGGGAAAAAAAGGAAATTTTATATTTAGATTGTGGTGCAGATGTTTTCATGAGGGTCCAAGGGGGAAAAAAACAGTAAACTTGACTCTGATTCAGATTTTGGGTCTTGCGAAAAGAAATAGAAAATAAGAAAAGAGGGAGGTTTTGGAACATTATAAACAAAACTGAAACCGTTCTGCTTCCTGTTGTAAAGACTCCTTGACAGCTGATGGAGAGTTAAATACTTCTAATAATCTGTCTTGATCTATTAATTGTTCTGTAATTTTAGTTTTTAATGTTTAACTCTCACAGAACTCTGCCCAGGTAATTAACTCTGGATATTCCCTCAAGTGCAAACATCACAAGAAAAAATGAGGAGTTATTTGTGCATGAAACACTTAAAGTTAATCAAACCTTGGACTTCTACCCTTTTGGACTCATATCTGTGCTGAGATATGACTTTAATTATTCATTAACACTTTTTAATTGCATTTATTGCCTCCTGCTCATTAAAACTGCTGTGAAAATGGAACTGTCATGGAATGGCTGAATCCTGGGAACTCCCCGTGCTGCTTCATCCCAGCAATCCCATGTCAGAGGATTTTGACTGCCTGTGAGGACAGGATTTCTCTGCCTGTTTAGGGTTGGGATTCTCACATGTAGGAAATCAGCTGGACCCTTCTTGGGGTGCTGGCCTCTGCTGTGGCGTTTGCCCTCCTTCCCTGCCATCCTTTTTGGCTTGTTTGGCCAAACTTCCCCAAGTTTTGGCCCAATTTTCTGCTTGAGTTCCCTTCCCCACTGGCCCAAGACCTTTTTTTGCTGAAAGGACAGGAGCAAACTTTGAATATCCGTGCCCAAAGTTAAATATGAACCTCAAGCAGCTGGTGAAGGTTCTCAGGTGTGAGGAAGGTCCTGGAGGAAAGGGGCTCCAGCCTGTCCATGGATAGAGCAGGGTGAATTTAGGGACATGGCAGATGGCTTTGTGACAGAAGAGCAGTTGGAATTGGTGACCTCAGAGACCTTTTCCAACCTGAATGGTCCCATGATTCCATGATTCCATGATTCCATGATTCCATGTTTCCATGAGGCCATGATTCCATGATTCCGTGATTCCATGAGTCCATGATTCCATGTTTCCATGAGTCCATGAGTCCATAATTCCATGATTCCATGAGTCCATGCTTCCATGAGTCCACGATTCCATGATTCCACGATTCCATGATTCCATGATTCCATGAGTCCATGATTCCATGAGTCCATGAGTCCATGAGTCCATGATTACATAATTCCATGAATCCATAATTCCATGAATCCACGATTCCATGAGTCCACGAGTCCATGATTCCATAATTCCATGAGTCCATAATTCCATGAGTCCATGAGTCCATGATTCCATGATTCCATAATTCCATGAGTCCATGATTCCATAATTCCATGAATCCATGAGTCCATGAGTCCATGATTCCATAATTCCACGAATCCATAATTCCATTAATCCATGATTCCATGTTTCCATGATTCCATGAGTCCATGATTCCAAGAGCTGGGCTGTGCTGTTAATGTCAATGACTGAAGGACAAGGGTGGCACTGGCACCCCCACCCTGCTGGGGTTGTCTCTGTGGGTGTGGGGTCACCCCAGCAGTGGGGACAGCACAGCTGCTTGGCCACCTCTGTCCCAGGCGTGGGGACTGAGCTGCTCAGCGGCTTGGACAAATTCTGGGTTGGGCTGGGCTCACTCAGGGCTGGGCATTTCCTCTGCTGTGCAGCTTTGGCCACTTTCGTTCTCTTTAGTGAGAAATAATCCCTGGAGGTGTTCAAATGTGGGCTGGACGGGGCTTGGAGCACCCTGGGGTAGTGGGAGGTGTCCTTGCCCATGTCAGGGGTGGCACTGGGTGGGCTTTGAGGTCCTTCCAACCCAAACCATTCTGTGATTCTGTAACTGAGATTGGCAAGGTCACAGAATCACAAAGAAGCTCAGTTGGAAAGTTGATCCTGGACCCACCAGGACCATCCAGTCCAGCTCCTGTCCCTGCCCAGACCCCCAACAACCCCACCCTGGGCATCCCTGGAGCGCTGCCCAAAGGCTCCTGGAGCTCTGGCAGCCTCGGGGCCGTGCCCATTCCCTGGGGAGCCTGGGCAGTGCCAGCACCTCTGGGGGAAGAACCTTTCCCTGCTCTGCAGCCTGAGCCTGCCCTGGCCCAGCTCCAGCCCTGCCCTGGGGGCTGTCCCTGGGCAGTCCCTGCCCCTGCTCTTCCCCTCACAGACAGTTATCACTCTGGTGAGTCTCCCCTCAGCCTCCTCTGCTCCAGCTGAACATTCCAAGCACCCTCAGCCTCTCCTCATCCACCTTCTTCTCCAGACCCTTCCCCATCCTCGTGTCCTCCTTTGGATGCTGCCCCATCCCAAAGCCCTGCCAAGAGAAGAAATGGTAACGGCCTTTCCTGGCCTCTCACATCACCAGAAACAGCTATAGTTAGTAAAAACAGTTAAAAAGAAATTTCCTTCTCCCCACTGAGCTTTGTTCCAAGATTCCCTCTTTTCCGTGCTCTGTAATCAGATCAGAGCCACTCTCTGATGCCATTGCTCCTGACTTTGTACTCGGCTCTGATTGAACACAAGCCCAGCCTGTCTCTTGGAAAGTCAAACCAGTTGACATCTGTGGATTCCTCCCGGTTTTCCCCTCTATCCCGTCCTCCTCCGTGGGATTGCAGAGCCTGGCTGGAGCCTGGCTTGTCCCGGGGTGCTGGGAAGCTTAAATGATAAATGACTGAATTTTATCTTTGCAAAGTTGTTCCCCTCCTTTAACACACAACGATATTTTCCTCCAGGCCCCCAGGCACTGCTGAGGGATGAACTCCAAAGAATAAATGTTGCCCAAGGGCTGGGCTTCCCTTTTTCCTGTTGGGATATAAACCAAAATCAGGACTTTTGGGAAACAATCTGTTCACTTTAAAGACCCCTTGGTTCTTTTCTCATAAGGGTCATTTCAGAGGGGATTTCAGACCTGAACCGGCTGATTCCTTCTTTTCCAATATCCCTGTGGGATGGATGGTCCTGGATACAGAAGTGTTGCACTGCCCTTGGGCAGCAGGAACTCTGAGCTGCTCCTCTCTGAAGAGTTCCAGTCCTTACCAGGAAATGGGAGCAACAGCAGAGAAAATGTGGAATATTTTCCTCACCAGGCCACTTCTCTCTGGTGAGAGTTCAACCCCTGCCTGCTGTGATGACTTTTAATCTCTGGATCTGTTGTGTCCGGATACCCTGGAGCTGAAACGTTCCTCAGCTCCTCTCCTAGGAGGGAATTTTGGATTTGCTGTGAATTTATGGGCTCTGCTCTCTGGCTGGGAAGGCTCTGCTTCCCTTTCTGCAGCCACAGCTTGGCAGGGAAGGAGCAGCTGCTGAGCTGCCCCCAAATTCCCCATCCCAGAGAAGGATCTGGATTTATCCAGCACCCCCTGGAATTCCTGAGGGAAAGCACAGCAGCAGCTCCAGGGCTCATTAGAACTCATTCTTGGGAGATAACTGAGAAATGGAAACCCCAGGGGCTGCTCCCACTCTTTGTGGAGCTCGCTCTGCGTTTTCCTCATCCCCAGTAAAACACAAAACTCCTAATGCTAGCCCAGCTCAGGTGTTTTCCTCTAAATCCATTTTGAGGCAAACCAGACGAGCAGAAATCAGTGATTTTCCTCAGGGAATTTGAAAGAACCAATTCCATGAATTTTCAGGGCCCTATGCTGAGCTGGAGTGGCCACCCCAGGGACAGCAGGTCTACCCAGGGAATGGCAAGTTAAATTATCGCTGCTCCTGCCTTAATCAGGGTTTGGGAAGGGCTGTTCCCAATAAAATGCTTCCCAATAAATGGCTCAAGCGTGAGCAGAACTTGCTGGGAGCCCCAGGCTGGCAGGGTGGAATCAGCATTTTTGCTGTGGGCAGGAGGAATTTTTTGCAGCTGGTTGTGACATTCTCGGGCCAAGCCTGAGCAGCTCAGGCCTGGAGGAGAGAGAGGCGAGGGAGAAATGCAAATTCCAGCAGCTGGCTCAGCTCCGCTTCTCCCCTGCCAGGTTGGGGCAATTATATCTGATTATAACCAGCCTTTTCCTGAGCGGGAGCAGCGCTCAGCTCCGGGGAAAAGAGGGAATGTGCACAGGGTGAAAAGAGGGATTAAAAATACCGGTTTGGGGTGAGTTTGCCCTGGTTCTGGAAGAAAAGAGCTCCCGAGTGTTGCAGGAGTGGGCAGGAGGTGACAACACAGCAGATGCCCGGGGTGTCACAAGGAGCTGCGCTCAGCTCTCCCCATCCTGCTCCTCCCGGAGTTAAACATATCCCTTACCTCAGATGCCCTTTGCAGGAGGCTGCATCATTTGCATTTTGATGCTCTGGCGTTTTCGAAACCACCGAGACATCAGAATTTTTATCGCCTTCAACAACTGCGTTGCCACGGGCAACGCTCGGGAATCTGTTCCCGAGCATCGAGCCCGGCTTGCAGCAGAGGGCGGTGTTTGAGTGGGGAAAATGCATATTTATAGAAAAAATATTGAAAAATCCCGCTTGAGCCTTGGGCAAAATTCGGGGTCTGAGTCTGTCGTGGCCATGGGAACGGTACCAATCCGCTCCAACCTGTTTGCAAATTCCTTTGTGTGCCGCTCCTGTGTTTCAGCTTTTACTGGATAATCCCTGTCCCGAAGGATTTGGGATTTAAAAATCTCCCTCCTCAGGCATTGCTGCTGTCCTGCTCCATCCCAGCCTTCCCTGGCCGCGGTTCCTGGGCCAGGAGAGGAAGACTCCACGAGGAAACGCCGTTAAATGTTTGCTGTGGTTGTTTGGATGAGAAAAGCGAAACGCTGAGAGCCCTGACTTCATTTCCTGGGATGAACTTGCCCCGAGTGGCTCATCCGTGCTCCGACGGTTTCCTGTCAGCACGGACAGAAAGTGATTTAATTTTTGGTGTCCTTTTGAACCTTTACAAGTGAAAACGAGACAATTGTTGGGGGAATCCCTGAGTCCTGCTCTGGCTCCTGCCAACCTCTGGGGAAACCTGGACATTTTTATGTCGTTTGTTTTGTTCCCATCATCTCTGTAAGGATGGGGCTGATTCTCCCTGATTTTTGTTTTTCTGTGGAGGGAGGTGGGGTGATGGCCGTGAGGGTTGGTGGAGGCTCTGCTGGATATTTCCCCATCGTCTCTCCCTTCTCCCTGGGAAGCCAGGCAGAAGCCAGACGTAAATTTGATGTTTCTGCATTGAACAGGAAACTCTCCGACAGATCAGACAAGAAAATAACATGTTGCAAGAAATAGTGCAGCCACTGGTGGGCTGCTGCTGTCCCTATTTAACTTCTTAGCACTTTTCTCTTCTTGTTTTTTTATTTTTTTTTTTTTTCCTTTTTGGCTGGGTTTTGTAAGAGGAAAAAAAAAATTTGCCTTTTCCAGAGGAAAAGCAGCAGGGGAGAGCAGCCCAGGGCTCAGTGCAAAGCTGCCCTTGTCCCACAGCCACTTCAGGCTGTGTTTTATGGAGAATTAATTACACAAAATCTCTTAATAAGAGGAAAGGCTCAGCCTGAGTGCTGCTCTCAGCCTCCTGCACCTGATGTGCTGCTCTCAGGCTGGGTTTCAGCTGGGCACGGGTTTGGGGGAGCTCATCTGGATTTTGTGGCATCGTTTCAGCACCAACCCTATCCCTGTCCCATCCCTGTCCCAGTCCCTGTCCCTGTCCTGTCCCTGCCCCTGCCCCAAACCCACGGGACGAGGCCCTGAGAGAGCACCCAGAGGTTTTGCCTTGGGACTTTTCCAAGCCTCACCCTTTTCTTACCCTAACCCACTTCAGGCTGTGTTTTATGGAGAATTAATTACATGAAACCTCTTAATAAGAGAAAAGGCTCAGCCTCCTCCAGCTGATGTGCCGCTTCCAGGCTGTGTTTCAGCTTGGGACTGGTGCTGGCTGCTGAGGGTTTTGTGGCATCATTTCAGCACCAACCCTGACCCTGCCATTGCCCCTGTCCCTGTCCCTGCCCCAAAGCCAGGGCTGGGGCCCTCAGAGAGCACCCAGAGGTTCTGCCTTGGGATTTTTCCAGAGGAAAAGCAGCAGGGGAGAGCAGCCCGGGGCTCAGTGCAAAGCTGCCCTTGTCCCACAGCCACTTCAGGCTGTGTTTTATGGAGAATTAATTACACAAAATCTCTTAATAAGAGGAAAGGCTCAGCCTGAGTGCTGCTCTCAGCCTCCTGCACCTGATGTGCTGCTCTCAGGCTGGGTTTCAGCTGGGCACGGGTTTGGGGGAGCTCATCTGGATTTTGTGGCATCGTTTCAGCACCAACCCTATCCCTGTCCCCTGTCCAATCCCTGTCCCTGTCCTGTCCCTGCCCCTGTCCCCATGCCTGTCTCCTGTCCCTGTCCCTTGTCCCTGTCCCTGCTCCTGTCCCTGTCCCATCCCTGTCCCATCCCTGTGCCTGTCCCTGTCCCCTGTCCCATCCCTGTCCCTGTCCCATCCCTGTCCCATCCCTGTCCCTGTCCCTGTCCCATCCCTGTCCCATCCCTGTCCCTGTCCCACACCCAGGGCTGGCTCTCTCCCAGAGCACCCCGAGGTGCTGCCCTGGGGTTACGTGCAGCAAGCTCAGGTTGTTGCTGTCCCCTGCCCCGGCCACGTGAGCTCGTGGTTTATTTTCTGCTGCGCAAACACCTGAAATAACTCAAATAAACCCTTACGGTTCTGTGGTGTTTGGGGTTTAAACAAACTCCCCTGGGAGAGAGGGCAGGAGCTGCTGGGGTGGGAGAAGGTGCCAGGAAAACCAAGCCCTCCTCAGAATGAGGAGGGGGAAAACATCGGGGAGACAAGGGAATAAAAGCAGGAATTAAAGCCCTGAATGGTCCAAAATAACAACAAATTCAGAGCAGAGGGTCAGATGTTCTGGCTGGTTGGAATTTTATGCTCTTTTGGAGGGCGGGGGGGATGTATTTTAATAAGTGTTTGTTATTTTTTAATTACTCTTTTTAAAGTAATTGCTGCTATAAGAGAGTTCTTTTATATATTTATATATTTATGTATATATCTATATATCTATATGTCTATATATCTGTATATCTATATATTTATATATTTGTATATTTATATATTTATATATTTAT
>WAAE01004934.1:0-24730 GCA_013400495.1 Nicator chloris
CCTTTCCTTTCCTTTCCTTTCTGAACCGAACCTCCCCTTCCATCCCCGTCCCTTTTCTTTTCCCTTTTTAAAATTTTTTTACTTGCACAGCTTGATTTATAAAGATTTGTTTAAATTTGGTTTATGTGCAGCTTTTAGCCTTCATGTAATTAAACAGCAAATGTTGAGAAATGAATAATTTTGGCAAATATTCTTTCTTCAATGTCCAAGACTTTTATTGGTGGATAAATGCTATCCATTTTTATATAAAACTTTTTTTTTCACATGGAATAAATGTCTCCTCAGTAAAAAAAAAAAGTGGGAAAAGAAAAACCTTTACAATAGTTTGAATGCCAGATAGATGCAGATTGTACCAATCATTGTGGCTGCAAGTCACTTTGTATGCAGGGACATACAGTGACCCTGACTCCAGTCACAGCTTTTTTGACAAAGAGGCAATGGTAGACAGTGAATGTAATCCTGTTGTTTGCTCACAGTAAGTGATACTGCAGGAACTACCTCTCTGAAACAGGATGCAAAAAGTTTTTTGCTTTAAGGTACTCTGGCCATTTTGGAATCTGAAATATCTTCTCCGTGGCCAACTTCCTCACCAGTCTGAGGTGGCTCAGGACTCTGCCAGCTCCTTCATCACTGTAAGTGTTTCAGACCACAGCAGCAGTTGGCTCCAATATATATGATATAAAACACTTCCATTATTTTTTTCCCTTGAAATTACATAGAGGATTATCACAGTTTGGCCTTGAATAAAGACTTCATGTTCTGATTTACAGTAAGTATTTCTAATGTTCAAGTTTATGTTTTGTAAAATGCTGGATTTACTTTAAAAGCAAATATAGCAGCAAAAACCTGCTGTCATCAATTGTACTAGAGATTGTAGTTTGTGAGAATTGGCTTGATGTCAGGAATGAAAAACAGGTACACAAATACCCAGGTTTGGGAAACTTGCCTTTAGAATTACAGGAAGAAGGAGGAAAAAAGGGGACATATTTTTTAGATGACCAAAGAGTAACAGCAGATTTTAGTCTGTTGAAAAGAGCACAAGATTAAGATATAGGTGAAGGGGGTTTGAATCTAAAAGCTCCTCAGGTTTTCTTAGTTATATCAGGTGGTCTATAAGACTGTGTTGCTTTTTCAGACAAAACCTCCTTGCCTTGTAGCTGTAGACAGCCTGACTACTACTTAAGACCCAGAAAGACTGGGAAAGAAAAAGGAAATGATATATGAAATATTACAGAAATTGTGAAAATAGGGGTTTCTGCTGAATGAGCAATAGGCAGTCTGGTAGAGTTAGATAATTGTCTTAGCATTATTAATAGTTTGAGTTAGAAGAGAGGATTTAGGAAATTGAAGTTGATATGTCCAAATACTGAAACGAAGAACAAGATTTGCATATTTTTGATCATAGACTCATTCATTATTCAAGTTGCATTTTCATCTGCAATAGACGAGAAAAGACCACCATAGACTGCAATGATAAAAGCAAGGGCAAAATTTGACTATGACTCAGGGGGAAATGACTAATCTTTCCTAATTTGTTCTGAATCTTGACATGTAGACCTCAAATACTCTAATTTATGTGAAAATGTCTTCTTTGGTCCCTCAGCTATTAAAAGTTGTAATAATGCAAGACCACAAAACCAGAAAAAGCTTTTAAAAGCTTATGCTTCTAAATAAGTGATTCTAAACTCAGATTATAACCACTAGACCCTGTATTTCCTGAGTTGCCAGGGAGTTAGCCACAAAACTCACATTAAAGTCGATGGGAGTTATTAAAATCAGTGAGAGCTGTGTGCCATGATCGCATGTAAACTCTACATTTTTAAGAAAATAGCAGTCGAAGTAGTGGTGGAAAATATAAAGTATCGGAGTAGATAATATATGAGTAAATGAGAAAATATCTAACAAAATGAAAAACATGATGGAAAAGAGAAGATGGTTGAAAAAGAGATGGTTGAATACATTGAGTTATGTAAGACTGTAAAGGAGAATTTGTAAAGTTTCAGGAAATAGAATTTCTTGAGAAGCTGAGGGAAAATGAAAGGAAGCCATCAGGCAGAATTGCTGTGAGGAACAGCTTCCTGCTGAGATAGAAGAGGTTTGCTTTCAGCACTGTACAAATGCATCCCAACAAGTACAACAAACAAAAATAGATGTATCATAAAATCAAGAGTAAGGAGAAGGAGTTTATATAAGCATATGAACATACCACATGTAATGGAGAAGAGACAGAACAAAGGGAGAGCTGTGGAGGAAAAAGGAAGATATGGGAGAAAACAGACATTGTACTGTGGTTGAGCAAGGAAGAAGACTGTTGATAGGATATGGCTGCCTGAGAAACATGGCAAGCATGTACTCTCTCTGTTGAAGATGGTGATGCCGATCAAAATAATTAGTGCAGGGAGAAATTAACTCGTCACAGCATGGATTTTTTTTATCCAGCAGTTATGTTCACCAAAATAACTCACTAGTTCCATAAAAAGTATTACAGTAAAACATAGGACTTCTTCTGATATAAATGTAGATTCTCTAATTCATTAAGATTTCAAACCTGTTGGAAAGTTTCAAAACAAAGAGACGGCCATTACTACCTGTATTCCTTGTAGTTCTACAAGATGCAGGTGCTTAAGACCCTTATAAAATCTCACCCAAATAAAAATGGAGAAAATGTCTCTCCTCAAAAGCTGCTATTTAGAAATGGTCTTCCACAGAGACAAGGAAATCAATAAAAAGTTGTTGATAAAAACCATCTTTGAAACATTAGGGACAGGGCAAGGTTTTCAATGGATATGTAAGAATGATAAAGTTAAATGTAACTAAACAAAGCTCACTGACTGTTCATACCCATGCAACTGTTGAATAGAAGAATGTTATTTTATGCTTACGGTGAGATTGGGCCATAATTTCAGACTAGAGGAAAACCAAAGTTAATTGAAGACGAAGTACTTACTCTGTAGAGCTGCACTATGGATTGTATTGCCAAATGAAGGCATTCTTAAAACTTTTTAGATCTAAGAAAGTAATCTTCTTTCAAAGAAATTCAGAAAAAATGAAGTCAATGTAGCTGTTGCAGCAAGGATTAAACTTAAAAGCCCCATGAAAAGTTCCAATTTTTATGGATGCTCTGTTAGCAGAACCTATGAAGAGACATAAAAAATCAAGACACAAATTTTAACCAACAGTAAATGGGCGGTATGCAAACCAGTTGAATTGTGAATTGCTTACACGCTTCTTGTGACATTTCATTTAGAAATTTAACTGCTACATTAAGCTGGCTTTATGCCTTGAAGAGCATATTTACAAGCAGTGTTTTACAGGTGGTCACAATTGGTGATTTAATACACAGGCGATGTTTGCAGCTGTGTAGCAAATCAGATGAAAAAATGGGATTTGGTGTCATTGAGAAATTGCATAAGCTCTCCAAATGAATGAACTTTGTAGTTTGTGAAAGTAAAAGATAATGCTCTGAGTACAAAGCAAAAGAAGCTACAAAACCTCCCAGAACAGCAGGAGAACAGAGGTAAAGGTTTTGAATAGATGCCAAATACTAGAAGGTACAACAGAGATAAATAAAATGCATAGTAAAGATGCAAGATAATAAAATACTGTAGTTTGGGCTGTCAGCATGAGTATAGTGGGTTCAAAATAGAACAAGTGAGTTAGCTTTTATGGAGTATTTAACCACAAACTGCCATAAACCGAGACTGCTGCTGGTAATGCATATTCAAATCCAGCAAACATGTTATTGGGAAAAATGATATAAAATCACACTATAAATTTTTGGTTGTATTTCTTGAATTTGTCCACTAGGCATCTGCAATTTGCCTTTTGCAGACTTGACATCTGCAGAAGTGGTAGCTTCAGTGCCATTTTCCAGAGTATAATGGAAATAATTATGACTACATTTATATAGGGTACCCCTGCCCATGGCAAGGGTTGGAACTAGATAATCAGTAAGGTCCCTTTCAACCCAGGCCATTCTATGATTCTGTGATAGTAAGAAGACTTATTTTGGACATGGACAAACCAGACTGTCTCAGATTCAGTAGGCTGTTCACAATAGTTCCAGAAATGCCTCCAATAGCACGGGGTTTTTATCCCAAGTGATGTTAGCTAAAAGTACAACCAGATCAGAGAAAAAAATAATTTTTCTCATTTCAGTCCATTATTTGGGTATGTGGAGAAACTATGACAGATGTCTGTCCAATGCTTCAGGGGACAGCTCTTCTCATGTATTCTGCCAGAGTGGTTTCCTTGGAGCTTTGCACCACTGGCTTCTTGGCCCATCATCGTAGCTTAAGGCCACAGAGGGTAATGTCTAAGACGCATCAGTTCCTGGCCAGTGCCACTTGCAAGGCTGCAGTGCTGCCTCACAGTGCTGTATCAGAGTATTTCTTCACATTTAATGATTGCTATTCCAGTGTCCTGTGTCATTTTGGAAATGGATAATGCAAGTACTTCATGCCTTCTTAAGGGATATTTTTTGGTCATGTTGTCTGGTCTGATTCACAGCAGCACAAGATTTGGGTCTTTCAGCAGCTGTTCCAGTCACCATTCTTAACTGCCTCTCAAAATGACTCCCACAAACTGAGCAAAGATAAAGTTTATTCTAATAATTAGTTACAGAACCAAGACAAATATTATTTTCTTATCTATTTAAATATTTATATAAAGTTACATTTCTTTTGTTATAATGTTTTCTATTAATTCTAAAGTACATAGATTTTCCACTTTTTAATTTTTCTATATTTAATTTTTCATAACTTTATTAAATTAGTTCCCATCATTCAGTTCTTAATAATCTCTTCCTCAGCACCATTATTATTGACACCAAATGTTAATCTTGCATTTAAAGAGGCAATAAAAGCAACCGTAAACCAGGATTCTATGTATATTTCCTAATGCCATTATTAATTTGCTTTCCAAGCAAAAAAAACCCCAAACCACCACCACCAAAAACCCCCATAAACCAACAAATAACCAAACACCGCCCCCCCCNAGTAAGTAGGAAAAATCTCCAACCTCTTCTTAATTTAATTAATATTTTAAAATTATTAATTTGCTTACATTTTATTATTTATTAAACAAATAAATGTAATATTCCTTAATTCGTATAGTTCAATATATTTTTTTTCTCTAAAGAGATATATTTCAGCTGGGCTTTGAAATAAGTTTTAAGTAATTAGCTAGGAATTTTCAGTTGTTTTCTATATTCTTTACAGTTTTATATGCAGTCTTAGGAACACAGTAATATTCTTTGCCTGTTTTCTGGATTATACCTACTGATTTCTCTCTTCCCTTTGGGCACTCACTTCCCATTGCTGTATTTTCATAGCAGCTTAGTTCCAAGGGCCTCTTTTTTCTTCTGCTGTGCAGTGTTTTTAGTAATCCTACTGTTCTACAAGTACATACTTAACATATATGATAACAAGAAGAGCAAATTCCTTTCTGTTCATTTTCACACCACAGTGATAGAAATTAAATTTTTTTTCTTCAAATAAATATTAAGATGCTTGGAGCAGTGTCTTCATTTTTAAGCCTGCAATTGCTAGGATATAAGAGATGAAATTTTGTATGTTCTCTGTTTTTAAAGTAATAAGTGTTTCTAAAGTAATCAGAAAGTAAGGGAACATATTTCCACACATACTGAAATTAGTCATACAATTTAGGAGCAAGCTGAACTGAAATCAAAATAAACCTGCAGCTGGTTTTTGCTGATCTTCTCAAAATGCTGTCATGGCATTTGGAACATTTCCATGCATTTTCAGGTTAGGCACTTCTGGCTTTCAAACAAAACCAAAATTAGAATTATTGAAGTAACCGTGAGACAAGCAGTTTTTCCACAATATTTTTAGCCTGATTACAAGCAGATTTCATGGGAATTTAATGATTTAATTAATTCTGAGATTTACTGTACCATTCAGAGAATTTGTTGTATTTTGCCAATCCTTCTGGCCAAAATGTAGGCTATGGAAATTTTTTAATTCTCTCTTTAGTGATCAAGTTTGTAATGATATCTATTGCTGATGTGGAAATGAGACACTCATGAGTATGGAAGATCACTTCTCCCTGAATTAGGATTTTAAAAAGGAGATACTATAAAAAGGAACTTGGCAGTGCAGTAAATAGTAGCAGGAAACTGGGAGATTTTTAAAAAGCAGATGCTCTTGTGAACCAAAACACAACTTCTGGAGGCTCTGAAATGTTCATGAGAAATTTAAAAATACTTGAAATCTGAACACTTTCTCATCTTATTTCATTGAAATTCAAATTATATTAAACTTCCACTTTAAAATGAGCATGCAGATGCTTAAAATTATTTTTTTTCTTGGCAACCAAATTACCTTCTGATGAAAATCAGTGACAGCAAAACACTTAAACTTTAGACAAAAGGTTGACAGGCTTTATCCAGTTCTTTAGAATCCCAGTAGAAAATAATTAAGCAGAGATTGCATAGATGTACAAGAAAGCTGACGTAGCCCATGACATTTTGGTTCTATTTCCTGTCTCTAAAAGCTCAGATCTGCACATATTTATATAAGCAATTAAAGGTATACTTTGACATGTGAAAAAATATGGAAATGTACTCATAAAGTTCTCATAGGATGCTTTTTGATTTTTATAATATGTTCAACGAGCACTGAATCATACTTGTAAGTATACTCCTCACTGGATTCTTTCCTCCTAATTTCACTAATTTCTGCAGGGATCATGTGGAAGAGGAGGAAAATTTCTGCAATAAAGCTTGAAGAAATTCTTTCTCTTTAAGAAAAATATAAACAAAGAGCATATGGCTATCTTGGCAGCTGGAGCAGAAATTAGATTTCACAATGCTCTTAGTGTCCAGATCTGCATGGTGACAAACCACTCTGAAGTCTGATAAATCTCACCTCTTTGTGAACCTCATGACTATACAACAGTGTTTTCATTTGTGTTTATGTCCCTGCTTATAACAGTTTATATCTGTTTTAGTGTTATCCATATTTACTGCTGAAGTTTTGCCAAAGGAACCGCCTTGCACTGTCAGAAAAGCCACTGGGATTCCTGAACAGGAACTAGACTTGCCTGCAGCCAGCATAAGCCCCATCCTTCCTGGGCTGTTTCACAAAGGTGGGAATGAAAGCATTTCTGTGCAGCACCCGAAGCTCTTCTGTCACCCAATGTAACTTGTTTCAGAAAGCCCTTAGGTTTTTGCCCAGAGACAGAGATTTTTGGATCTGAAGCTGCTACTTCTTTAGTCACTGAGAGTGGATTTGGTGCTTTATGTGCAGTTTATATGATCATAAAATGGAAATCTCTTACCATAAGTATTTTTGTTTGTTTAAGGTACGGAATGGATGTAATACATCTTATGAAAACACACCAGTGACTGCAAGCATTTTTAAATGGTCTTATGAGTTACAAGAGGCTTCTCAGGCATGGAACACATTTTCAGCACATCAGTCATGTGTAAGTATTGCTCAAAATTTGTGTGGCCAAAGCTCATTGAAGCTCACCAGAACTGTGGGGGACAATAAAAAGAGTTATTTCAAATACATTAATGGCAAAATACAGTGTGGAAATAACATCAGCCCATTACAGAATGACGATGGTCACCTCACAAGCAGGGACATGGACAAGGCAGAGGCGTTTAATGCATTCTTTGCTTCTGTCTTCAACACAGATGACAGACTAAGGAGGTCTTAGTGTCCTGAGCTGGAGGACCATGACTGAGAATAATCAACTAACTCCCAGTAAACCCTGAAATTGTGTGGGATATGATGCTCCAGCTGGATCCTTACAAATCTATGGGGCCTGATGTGATTCATCCAAGAACCCTTAAGGAGCTAGCTGATGTCATTGCAAAACGCCTCTCTATGATTTTTGAGCAATCTTGGGAATCTGGAGAGGTCCCAGCTGATTGGGAGCTGGCAAACATCGTCCCAGTTTTCAAGAAGGGCAAGAAATAGGACCCTGGAAACTATAGGCCTGTTGGTATCACTTCAGTGCCTGGTAAAGTTACAGAGAAGATTATTCTGGGAGGTGTTGAAAAACACCTGAAAGACAATGCAGTCATTGGTCACAGCCAGCACAGCTTCATGAGAGGAAAGTCCTGCTAATCAAACTTGATTTCCTTTTATGACACACAAACCCACCTAGCTGACCAAGGGAAGTCAGCTGATGTAATCTTCTTGGATTTCAGTGAAGCTGTTGATACTGTCTGCCCCAGGATCCTTCAGGATGAAATGTCCAGCACACAGCTGAATAAACACATCATTGCAGTGGGTGAGCATCTGGCTCACAGCTTGGGCACAAAAGGGTTATAGTGAAAGGGGTGACATCAGGTTGGTGTCCAGTCACTCACGGGGTTCCACAGGATTCCATCCTCAGCCGTGTGCTCCTCAACATCCTCATAAATGGCCTGGATGCAGGCTGGAAGGGACACTAAGCAAGTTCACAGATGATGCAAAACTGAGAGGAGCTGTTGACTCTTTGAGGTCAGGAAGGGACTGCAGTGAGACCTCGACAAATTAGAGGGCTGGGAAATCGCCAATCATATAAAGTTCAGCAAGGGAAAGTGCCAGGTTCTGCACCTGGGATTGGGCAACCCTGGATGTACGGACAGACTGGGGAATGAGGTGCTGGGGAGCAGTGCCACAGAGAGGGACCCGGGGGTCCTGGTCACTGGTGAGCTGAATGTGAGTCAGCAGTGCCCTGGCAGCCAGGAGGGTCAGCTGTGTCCTGGGGGGCATCAGGCACAGCATCGCAAGCCGGGCAAGGGAGGGATTGTCCTGCTCTGCTCTGGGGTGGCCTCACCTCCAGTCAGTTTTGGGCACCACAACGTAAGGTTTTAAACTGTAGAGACCATCCAAAGGAGAGCCATGAAGATGGTGAAGGGCCTTGAAGGGGATCTCTATGAGGAGCAGCTGAGGTCACTTGGCCTGTTCAGCCTGGAGGAGAGGAGACTGAGGAGAGACCTCACTGCAGTCACAGCTTCCTGTGAGGGGAAGAGGAGGGGCAGGCACTGATCTCTGCTCTTGATGTCCAGTGACAGGACCAGAGGGAACGGCCTGAAGTGGTGTCAGGGGAGGTTTAGATTGGAAGGGTTCTTCACCCAAACAGTGATCAGGCACTGGAACAGGCTCCCCACGGAAGTGGTCACAGCTCCAAGCCTGACAGAGTTCAAGAAGTGTTTGGACAACAGTCTCAGGCACATGGTGTGACTCTTGAGGATATCCTGTGCAAGGCCAGGAGTTGGATTCAATGATCCAGATTGGTCCCATCCAATTTAGCATAGTCTGTTATTCTGTGATATGTACCTCTGCTAGACACAGGAGGTACACCTTCTCTGTGCCTCAGAGCTTGGAGAAATTATTCTCTGGAATATGGTGGTATGAAGTAATCTTAGTCAGAAAGTTACCCATAGTAAATACACTGTGTTACATAAAGGATTTATCTGAATTGTTTTAGCAATTATTTTGCTTTATGGTAAAAATTCTCTTTTATTCTAGACATAAGCATAAGTTATGTATCATGTCATGATTTTTTAGTTCAGGGTGTAAAAGAGTTTAACAGGATCGTGTGTTTGTACTACACGTGTTCCCTGAGAAGCATTAGTGGCTTAGAACCAGAGAAATGCCATTTAGATTTCATTTCTTAAAAAGTATATTGTACATGAGATCTAAGTTAAGAGACCAGCACTGTAGGATACAGATGGCAAAGACTTGTAGCTCTTGCTTTCGGGAGGCTGATACAAATTCTGCTTTGGTAAATTCTGTAGTTATGATGAGGGTAACTTGAGAAAGGGGAGGTTTTTTGGTGTCTGACTGCCTTTTTCTGAACAGCAAATTTTTTTGTGATTCTATAGCTTTCAGCTATTTCTCCAATGGGTATAATATCTTGAGATTTTACAACACCTTTCTAACACCAAGAGGTTGCGGTGCTTTCATATTGCAAGAGATGCACTTTGCAAGGTAAATAAAAAATATTCTTTTTGACAGATGTATGGGAATATAAAAACAGAGTAGAAAATTGACAAAACCTTAATAATCTCAAACCTTCATGTATACTAAACCAAAACCAAACTATCACCAACTATTTTTTGCAATTATCTTGTCTGAGATGGTTGTTACTTTGTAGTTTGTAGTTAATCATACATTGCAGTTTTATTGAGTGTACGTATACTTTTCTTTGAATACAAAAGACTGATGTCTAATGCATTAGTTTATTAAATGCATGGATAGAACTAGTTCCTCCAACCAGGAAATTTATGAAATGAAGCCGAAGTGGTTTATAAGCCTAGTAAAGGATGATGAAAGTTCCACTGTTAGGCTGAGAAGAATGCTTTTCAGGGGCTGAAAGAAAATTTTTGGTTTAGTCCAGTTCTCAGAGATATGTTTTTACAAAACTACTGTCGTAACTGGGGTGAGTAGTGGGAGTTTTCCCTGTAGAAACAAAGAAATAAAATATTTAATGGGAGTTCTTCCTGCTGATGGAAATCACATCTCATATACCGGACAGATACATATTGGGTTTCTCTGTAAAAGTTAGCTAGAACCTTTTAAATAAAAGTTGCCATGTTGGATTGATACTAGTTAAAATGGTTCTAGTTTGCATATGGACAGCCAGTAAAAAAGACTTTCCTAGGGTCAAAATAGATTCTTATGTAATATGAACAGGCTGATATCATCCGGTTTCAAAACAGGGTAATGTCCACATTCAGATTTCTACCAGTTTGGTTGCATTGTCAGTGAACTAAAATCTGAGTATTTCACACAGAAGCTATGATAGAAAGACAAAAGAGGAGCTGCAGTAAGACAAACTTGTCCCGTTTTTGTCCAGTCATCCATCTTAAAGAGAGTGAGATATCTTCAGTTTTATGGGCTATCCTGGAACTTTTTGCTTACATTAAAAGTCAGGTTGTCTACTAATGTGTGAATAGGATGCAGACTCAACTGATATATCATAGTAAGAAGGTCGAGTCCACTGAGAACCTGGCATTAGGTGTTTTTAAAACTAGAAGACTGAGCACATTTGATTGTCAGTCTCTTCCCAAGTGACAACATTAATGGTTTATTGCAGCGTAACAGGTAAATTCAGGTTTGGTACAGAACAGACTGAACAAAGAAGGAAGGAATCTATTTAAAGATGTTTCTGATAATCTTAGAAAGAATAAGAGTTTTTCTTACTGTTCTAATGCTTCAAATTTAACTGTATTTAAAATCTGTGCCAGAGGCTGTGGAAGACGGTGCTGCAAAGCAGGTAGAATACATGATTTGGAGAGTTTGACAAACAACTGATGTCTGCCTCTGACTTGGCAGAATGCATATCTTTCTAACCATAATGAACAGGCAGGGAGAACTTGCTTAAAATGTGAATGAGAGAATCAGAATATTCAAGCATAATGTGAAACTGGATGTTGTATAGAGTGACCCAAACACTCGGTTTGTCAAGAAAAAAATGGCAGAAATCCTTTCTTCTATCCATTGATTTAAAAACCCTCTATGAAGTACAATTCAAGAAACAGTGGAAAAGATTTGCCAGATAGTCTACCTGATAGTAGATCCAGTACATATTTTGTTCTGGGAGTAGCTATTGTCACTAAATAGGTGTACATACTTTTAAGAAAGCTAGGACTAAGTAAAAGCTCGAACTGTTTTCAAACATTTGCACTTGCTGATGCAAATCTAACTCCAAAGGGAAATAGTTTTCTGTAACTACTTCCAGATGTACTTGTAAAAGTTACACCGAAAAGGTAATTATATTGTAAATAGTGGGAATGCTTTTCTTCATCAAAGTGAGAGTTTCTTTATTCCTGGACTCAGTTAACTGGAATAAGAAATACACACTGGGAAGAGCAAATCTAAACCCTTGTTACTGATTCTCTAAATTACTCTTTCCAGGACAATCAGTATTTGCTTCAGACAGATCCTCTTTCTGATGAACGGAAACTCTACACTGAATACATAGAACACACGATTGTAGATGGGCTGTTCAAAGCTATCAAGTGTTCTCTTCAGTATCTGAATGAAAACACTCAGGCAACATTTAAATCCACTCCTTTATTTGAAGTGCAGCTTTTTCTTAGTAGCAGTGAAATAACTTTTAAACCTTCTTTGGGCTTAATGTCAATGGCAATTTCTGTGATATTATGGGAGGACTAATCAAAACCAGCTATGATCCTGCATCATCTGTAGTCAGATTGTCAAATACTTTGGAAAAGACCCTTTTCAGACATTTTTACTTTTGTTACTTTGACATTTCCTCTAGGCATTTGAATGTAGCTGTTTTCCCAGCTGACTCACCCCTATCCTAGTGGTTTATTCCAGGAAGGCTAATATCTCAAGAGAGGCTGTGAGGACTTTTCCCATCTGTTCCCAGTGAGCTGTCATATTCTAGTCTCCTTAACCTCTGCTTCTCTTGTTTTATAAATGTATCCAGTCATTTCCATCAGGCACCAGCACATATTTTTTAAATTATATTGGCTAACTTCTTTTTAACTTCTGGTTCACTTGCCCAGTTGAGAGTGCCTTTCTAATACACACTGAAATCTGCAGCTGGATGGACTCTCTTCAAAGCTGGTTCATGAATTTGCCTTCTACTTTCACTTGTGCATTGTGCACAGGCAGTCTTTGGCTTTACAGTGCCTGTTTTACTGAGCATTTGGTGTCAAATGACTTCTACATATTCCAGGCTGGGCATTTCTCAAGAACTGCTGGTTTCTTTGTGATTATAGGTTGAATTTTTGCTCTCTTGGCTACTACTTCTCATCAGGACACCTGATACTGTTTCTGCCCCCAGATCTACAGCTGAGCTATGTATCTGCAATAACTTTCTTCTCTGTAAGCTGTGAGGTTATGTCCACAGATAGCTGACAAAAGTGCTTAGTGAATTACAGTGAAACAATTTTGCTAGAAAATTAATGTAAATGCAAGTTTTTGGGCAAGAGTATTTTTGCCAGACTAGCAGGACATGCAAAAGTCTTTGTGCAATTTCTTCCTTTTGCAGTATTTTTTCAATATGTGATGGAAACAAATATCAATAAATAAATATATCGAAATATCACAGTTTACACAGGCAAAAATAGATTAAATATAAATTGGTTACACTGTACAATAGTGAAAAGGAAACAAAGGACAAAGTTGGACACAATATTGCATTTTTTGGAGCTCTACTGTAAAGTTACACTGATGGTCATAAGGATCTCAATAACAGTTCTCAGTAGCAAGTGCTCTAAGTTAAATCAACATGTTGGACGATGTGAGTAATAACAAGTGCACTGTTTTGTCTCTAGCTGATGACAGTACGTACTTTGAATTTTTGTTGTTAGTGTGATGCATGAAACAGAAATTGTAATACTTTTTGTAATGAGAAACATGTGTCCAAGCAGTCATTTCCTATTAAGTTGTTTGAGGGAGTAGACAGGAAACCTGCTGCTAACTGACAAGTTGTAATTGTCATTGCCATCAGTGCAATATCTTGGGTCTTGACATGTGACTTAGCGTTGAGGATGTCTTTTCTTTCTTGAATTCAATCTTTGCTTGTACTGCTTTTTCACTTTTGGATGTTCATTTAGCATTATATGGATCAGATGGATACCCTGGAAGAAATAAGTCAAGTAACTGTGAGGAAGAGGGACTTGGTCACTGTCTATGTTCTGGAACAACACTTTAACAAAGAGTGGTACTCAATGGATTGATGATGAAATTGGATGTGTGAAGCTCTTTCTGCTTGGTGGACAATTCCTTAGTAAAGGGAATCTGGAATTTTATTAAAATTCTGTGGGTCCAAAATGTTCATGAGACTTACTGTATTCTACAGAACAGGTATTTCCATTCTTGCAGAGGTTCCTTTGCTTTCATTTCTTGTGCCTATTAATGAAATATAAATAATTCTACTATTTTGTTGTCTTGTCTAAAATCTCTTGTTCATCATGTTTCTTTTTTCTTTTTTTTTTTTAGGACCAATATGCTACATAAGTTAATGAATCTTCAAATCAGAAAAAATTTTAATAGCTGTTTTAGATCAAGTTGACCATAAACTTTTTAAATTTAATTAGTAACAATCCTGGAGTCTTTTAAAAGATGGGTATGGATCACAGTGCTGTACCCATCCCCTCAAATGCCCATCCAAACTATTTCTTGCTGTCAGACAGCAAGTCCCTGCCCTGATTGTGCAGCACTGAGAACCTCAGTAGGGTTATTACTTGAACCACATGCAGCAGATGCAGAAAGGAAAGAGATGGTCAAGAGTAAATGACTCCATGATATTTCTCAAGAATAACTTATCTCTTACGTGAAATGCATTTCTCTCTTGCTTAAAAAGAGGGGAAAAAAGGAGCCTACCAACTAAGCCTTAACACCACGCTTCTGTGTTTTATTTGTTTGAATTTACTTGTTCATTAATATTTTTATGTGCTTGGTTTGCTCTAAGTTTTCAGGTGTTCTGTGCTAATTATCTCAACATTTTCTTACATTACGTGTCGCTGAATGGAGAGGCTCACTGATGAAACCAGAGACAGGCTGGCTAAGAAAGCACGAGGAGGAGAGTACACAGCTCTGGGTGAAATAATGAGACACCCATAGAATGGGAAAGGTTGAGAAAGTCCTCCAAGATCATTAAGTCCAACGTTAACCCAATTCCTCCATGCCTATTAAACCTTATGGTGAAGGGCCATGTCTACTTGTTTTTTGAACATTTGCAGGAACGGTGACTACTACTTCCCTGGGGAGTCTGTTTCAAGGCTTAGCCACTGCTTCAGTGATCCAATGTCTATGCAGGACCAGGAATCTAGAGATTACATTTTCGAATTCTTAAAACTGACGTCTTGAGAACTTGTTGATAGCAGCTGGGAGAACTGGGGATGAGGATCCCATGGAAAACTGGAGGTAAGGATTCAACACAACAGCTCTAAAACCTTAGACCATATTTAACATAGGAGCAAGCATAAAAATAACCCTAAATACATTTGGTTTTGGGGGTTTTTTAGAGCTCTTTACCTTGGATGCTTTTACTGAATGTGTTTTTAAAAATATAATGATGTTTGCTGTCTGTTCCCAATTCTAAGTAAAATGTTCTGCTGACTTAGTTGTGTCCAAAATAGGAACATTGTACATTTTTCTTAGTGTTCTCAAATTTCATTCAAGAGACTTAATAAGAAGTGTTTGTCGATGTTGTACAGCATTGTCCTCCTAGGAATCAATTCAAATGTTTAGAACACAAACTTATTTGTCGGTGGAAGGCACTGTTTTCACCTAAATAGTCATGCACTAAAGGCATTTTTGATGTCCGATTTTAACTATGGGTTTCCTTTATTAATGGAACATAGATTTCAAGGCCAGGCAGGACCATAAGTTTATGTGGCCTGTCTTTCACAGAACAGGATTTCCATGTTGCACAAATATGCCCTAGAAGGCCCACCTAAAAGTTTTTATTTTTATTTTTATGTTTGTTCTTTCATCTCAATTCATCCTGAAATGCGGTCAAAAATGTAACATCTGCTCCTCTCCAACCCTTAGGGCTAAGAGCAGAGCTGAGGGATGCATAGGGATCACATGGCTCAAATAGCTGAAGATTCTTGATCAGGAGAATGTGAGCACAGTATGTGAGATATAGTGGACTTAATACACTGTCTGATTTACAGCAAAACCTTGGTCTTGCTGCTCTCTCACATTCCAGATGAATGCATGAAACATGGAGAAATCCACTGCTGCATTTTGATATATACAAATTTAATATAAAACCTGTTGAAAGGTTGGTTCTGTCTACTGCCCTGCTGGGACAAAAATAATTTTTGAAACATGAACATTTCTGGTTAAATGAAAATTCTTTTTCCAGACGATCTGAGCTAAAAAACTCACAGGTAGCATATGATTTTGATTTAGCAAACAAATACTGAAAATGTCTCAATTCATCTTTGCCCCAAAATTAAAAAGTTCTTCTGTGCATAACCTGAGGCAGGTTAAATCCTTTTACTGTAAAAATCTACAGAGTAATTTTAACCTTGCAGGATTAGGGTATCCCCTTTTTTTTTTGTGTAGGTAGGTCAGGTAATTAGCAGCCTAATCTCTTTTCAGGTGTGCAAACTATCAGTGTCCTAAGTGCACGAATAATGGCCCTGAGCAGCCCCTGTGGGGGCTCCTCCCCACACCCAGGGGACTCCACAGAAGCTCATCCCTATGGCCTCACTTTCCCTGAGGTCCAGGGTGTTCCTGTCTTGCAGCCTCTCCTCAGCCCTGCGCCCTGGGGGTGCTGGAGCTGGCTCTGGAGCTGTGCTCCAGGTGAGCTCTCCTGGATGGACCCCAGTGGCTGGATGCTCTTGCATGCCCTTGTCTCTGTCTCTCTTCCACTCCTGGCTGTACTTGCTGGTGGAACCCAGGATCTGTTTCACTGCTGGCCATGTCTGGGGCTATGGATGCACCCAGTTCCAAACACGGGGCACTGCTGCCACGCTTCAGGCCCTCTGGGACTGAGCCCTTGGTTGATGAGGGTGTTGTCTGCTGGGATAACTTTCTGCTCCTGCTTCACCTTCCCTTGGGAAGCAGCCAGCCCTCACTGCTCCATGATAAGTATGTACCTGTTTGCACACAGAGATACAGAAATGATCCAGAGATGGTACATGTGAATTGGAGCTAATCCTCTTGGAAACTTGAACCATGCTCTTCAAGGTAACTTTTATTAGAGAAGTGTTGGCAGACCAAAAATTGAAGCAGTAAAAATAGCACCATTATAATGTTTGAATTTTTCAGCATGTGAAGCATTGGCTCTTTATGAATCAGAGTTTTGCTATCAACCTGATTTTTCCAAGTGACTAAATGTGTTTCTGTAGTTATTTTTTCCCTAGCATCATTTGCAGGAAATGTAAAGACTTTCACTGCGTATGAAAACGGGGAATCTTTCCCAATTATTTCGTTATTATTCATTTCTAATCTGTCATGTCTCTTAATGCAGCTGAAAAATAAACTTCACCTGCATGGAAATATCCATTTTAAAGTACAATTTATAGACAGGTATGTCATTGTGTTCTTATTTACACATTGTCAGAGGATTGCTAGTGTTTATTAAACTTCTAGCCACTTTCTTCAAATAGTGATAGGAAACCTTTCTGAGCAATATAACTTGCAAGTTAATGAGGTCCAGCTGTGTCACAGGATTGTGAAATTAAGTTGAATGAGATTCAGAGTAAACACAGATGTTTGCAAAAGTCCCATGTAACTTTCTCAAAACAACATCAAGGGGAAAAACATTTAACTTTGTGTATCCTTGCCTTTAAATTATTGTGTCTAATTACACTGTTGTGAGCGAGTCCATGTGCATATTCAACTAGACTTGTGGCTGACCTTTTTGTCAGCAGCAGGTATAGCTCGTAGAGGAGATGAGCCTTTGGGATGTCTAACAGGAATGTAAGGAATATGGCTTTTTTTTTTTGGACCAGACTGGATTCAAGCACACCCTTGTTAAGTGCTAAGCAGGTTAAGCAAAACGACTTGACATATTTGGGGCTTACTAATACATTCAGTTGTCACTATGGGTATTTTTGTTCCTTTCTTATGGGTGGGTCAAAATAATGTATTTCTCAATCTATTTTATCATGTGTTGCATCACTGAGGTATTTTTTGTGTTGCTGAGGATTATTTCAAAATTTAATATACATAAACATGTTCTAACTAGAAAATGCAGAATGTTGAAAAGAATTTTAATCTTTCCCATAAACTGCATTTAGCAAGTTACTCTGCATAAAGAGTCCACCTTTGTCACTGCATAAGAACAATAGGGAAGTAATTACACAAACTCAACTAATATTTTTCAGAAAAAGGGAAAAAGAGGAAGTTGGGGAGAATGAAAGTATGTGTGTTTGTGTGGGGGAGTTTCCTGGCCCTCCGACAAACTATATCTACTTGTGATGTGGTTAGGAATTACCTGAAATGTGGAAGACTCTTAAAAAGATTGACTTCACTGTAAAGCATGAAGCGGTACCTCTACAGTCCAAAGAAGTGTTGGTTATCAGAAGAAAATGTGTACTTTTGGAGGTGAGATCAGTTCTGTGCTCTGAACCAAATGATTTTTCATTTTTTGTTCTGACAACAAGCTGGTGGCAAGCTTCACTGAACTGAGAAATTGTAAACTCTTAGAAAAGGCTGTCTAAAGATAACAATTCAATGTTTCTGCGTAATGTATTCTGAATGAATCTGATAATTTAAAGCCCACTCCACCAAAATGGCAGTGATGCTTGTGTCCTCTTTATCTTCAGTTATGTCCAATCTGTTTCTAATTTAAACATGATAATGCTGTTGTCAGATCAAATATAGATTTTAAATCTATATTCTTCTCCATTGGGAATGGTTTAAATTTATGTGGGCTTTTAAATGTATGTGGGCAATACTGACTGAGTCTAATAGAGTTTTAGGTAAACTTAAAGGAAATATGAGTGCTTAAAAGTGAAAAGGCTCATAGTTCATGAGATGGAGCATATTTAATAAATGGCAGGTAAGGAAAAATTAGGGAACAGCCTCCACGGATTATCTGCCTAATCTCTAAGGAACCCCAATTCAATAAGTTGTACCTTTCAAGTGAAACAGCATGGGTTTAGAAAAAGATGTTCTGAAAACAAAAGTGCCCTTTAAGTTTGTTACTCAAGTATTTTCCAGGATATGGGTAAGTTAAGAATAACCATGATTTTATGAACTGTTATAATAAATCTGTCAGTGTCAATATCTTGGAGTATCAATCAGAATTTACAGTCAAAATAAAAACTGCATCAACATTATTTATCAAGGTATATTCTCAAGTATTCCACATTGAGACACTTGTTCCCCAAGTGACAACAAAAAATGTAACAAAAAGAGCCTTCCCAACGAGACATATATTTTGGAGAAAGTGTAGCTAATCTGAGTACATTGGATTTTGAATGTCCAATCTCACGTTCTTTGCATTGAGGAATATTCACAAGTCTCAAATAAAACAGCTGATAAATTATTTGAAAGAGGATTTTCTTCTCTTCCATGATCAAGAACTAAATTAAGAATCCACCTGTATTCTTTGAAAAATTCGGTTGATGAAACATGGAAATTATTCTAAAATATATTCTGATTGCAGGCTGATTATGAACTTTGGTCTCAAGTTAGAAGTAATTTCTTTATTTGTGCTTTCTCCTCGTCCTTTGATTTGTCGATGGAGTGTTGCTTGGGCATGTGGGTCTCAGTGACCGCCAAACTGATAAAAATAAGGGGAGAGATGGTGATGTGTGTGGTGTGGTCCCCCTTTTTGGTTACTTATTTTGGGTTTTTAGGGAGGTTAGGGTTGGTACAGAACAATCGTTCCGTTTTGTGTAATCTGCTAACTTGCTGAGGCTGCACTCAATCTCTCTGTCTGTGCCATTGATAAAGATATTAAAAACCACCAGTTCTAAGACAGAGCCCTGAGGGACACCACTCATCACCAGCCTCCACATGAATGTAGAGCCACTGACCATAACCCTCTGTGCCAATCCAGCCCATTCCTTACCCACTGAGTAGCCCACCCTTCACTTCCACGTCCATTTCCAATTTGGAAATGAGGATGTTCTGTGAGACTGTGTTATGGGCTTTAAAGAAGGTTAGGTAGATGACATCATTTTGTCTTCCCTCTTAGAAGGCCACCATATAGGTCAGCCCTAATTTGTCCTTAGTGAAGCTGTGCTGGCTATCTCAGATCATAAAGTTGTCTTTTACATGTTGTTTTATTGTCATTTTCACCTTACAAGAGCTATAATGGAAACATACATGGAAGAAAATTCTTTATAAAAAGAATCTCGATTTGCAGCATCATTCTTGGGATTTCCAAAAAATAATCCCAAGTCCTGCTTGAAGGAGACTTTACTACCACTTGGCCTTGAACAGCAATGCTACAAGAAAGTGTCAAATTATTCTGAATGACTTTACACTTTCATATGGAAAACAGCAATGCTGAATAAGAAAAATAAATGCCATAAGGACACCAGTAGCTGGTAACCCAGGACCTTGACTCCTTAGCTGTCAGTTGTTTCCTGTGAATTCAGAGGGAATTGGTCATGGCCTGTGACTACAGAGCAGAACCCAGGTTATCATGTCGTATCGTGATATGTCTAGATAGAGAAGAACTGCAATAGCTTGGACTGGGTCCAGCGTTCCTACAAGCTGGGCTATGTCAAGCCTGCGTGGCTATGCTGCTGCAACTTTTTTCACAGAAAGAGACCCCAGATTTCATGAAGTTTAGCTAGAAATTTCCTGCTGAATATTAGCTTAAACATTCATGTACAGATTTTGACTATATTTATTAACATTCATAAAATAGACTCTATCTGCTGTAAACTTGCTTTTATCCCTTTGCTTATGCAAAAGATTCATACATTTGCATGCCTGATGAGGATCCAATCATGAACAAAAATAACTGAGAACGGGAGTTGCTTGTTCAAATTTGTGCATAGATAACTTTTGCAGGCTAATCTGGATGCTTTGAATGACAAAGTCAGGATATAAAATTATATATGTACACTTGGAGAACAAAGGTGATGTTTAGCATTTCATTTACAATAAAACAGCATAAAATTATATTAATTTGTATTATGGCTATAGCTCTCTTTTCGTGTTGCTGCCTTACATCTGTCCTCCAGTGCTAAATACACAAATTGGTTTACTCCTTTATTTACCTGGAAAAAGCATGTTTGGCTGGTTTGCTCAGCAATGGTCTCATTCATTGCACTGTTAAGCAGCAAAGTGGATACCTAAGTGTGACATACTGAGGATAGCAGTCGGCTATGTGGATAGGAATGAAAAAAATATATATTGGAAAGAGGAATAACTTTCTCAAATTTTGCCCTAATATCTTGTGTAATTCAGGTAGGTCCTAGAAGTTCATTTCCACATGGCTAAGTGCAGCTATTAACCTCTAATTAAACAAATGAACAAGTGAAAAACTCACTTGGGACCCCCAAAAGCAGAACTGTTTCAAACAAGTTGCTTAATATTTATAATTCTCTCAACAGGTCCTTGTCTTATCCCTTACTGTATTTGAAATATTCTCACTTGTCTGCCACTTCAGTTGTTAGACTGGAGAACAAGCTGTTCAGATGAGATCTTATCTGCTTTGCCTTGCTTTTATATTAATTTGCAGGTTTCATGATTTCAGAAGTGTGTGTGTGAGACTACAGGTATATGCCTAAATACATATATGCTTATACAATGATTTATGGTAGCATAATTGACGAGTCCAGCAATTTTCTGTGGAATGTTGACAGTGAGCAGACCTTTGTCTGCAGAGAAAAAAATCCCATCATCAGTACATTGCCGAGGCCTGGCACTCGCAGTCCCCTATTAGCTTTATGCGTTACTGACCTCCACAGGCACTTCAGGGGAAGACACAGCAGGAGGAGACGAAGGTCGGCACAGAAAGTGTTACTGCTTTTGCAGGCAAGTATTGTGTATTTAATCATTGTCTTACACCATTTTTGCATATAAGGCTTGGCTGTTCTTTCTGGTAAAATTATTTGCCCGTAAAAAATTTTTTCTTATTTCAATCTAAGAGACAGTGATAAAGAGCACTGTCAAGTTCCACTGGGTCCATGTCACACTATACTTCAAAACCCAAGTGGAGCTGTGATCATGTCAAAGTTCTCTGGGTGCCACTGCATCCAGATCAAGACACAATTGTGTGCATTATTCTTCCTCATTTGTTCATGCCCAGTCTGTCTGTGTATACGAAACCCAGATTTGAAGATGTGATGAAATGTGAGTAGAACCCCTTACTGTCCCATTCCAACAGCTGGCGTTAATATGTTTATTTCCTGTTTGCATAGAATTTATTAATAATTAAGCAAAGTGATCTGATACTCATTAATGCTTGTGTGTTTATGTTTTGAATACAAAACGGCTCTTCCTTATCTATTAACACCTCTGAAAGTAAAGTGAAGGGAGCCAATCTTTCCTTAGCATCCAGATTTAGACTACAGGAACTACAGGAAATGCTTGAAGCAGAGGGGAATGTTTGAGTCTGAATAGGCATCCAGAGAATTTTTTAATGTGTAAAATTCTTTGATTATCTGAAAATGTAAATCTCTTGGCTGGGTAATTGAAAAAATAGAACAGGTCTAGAATCTTAGTGAATTTCCTGATACTTTTCTAACAGCAAATATGCTGCTTTCTAAATTTTAATATTTTTCGTATGTTAAGGGTGGTTTGATGGTGACTGGGGGCCACCGGTTGTAGAATCCAGCTTACCATGACGATGGGCACTGGGCAGCAGTTCTGTTGGGTCTCAAGCTGTAGCATTGACCAGAGGCATCTTGTTATACAGTGGAACCCTGAAGACATGGCCTGACTGCTGAAGGATTCCCACAAGTTTGTAAATGCATTATTGGAACTGTAGCTCGTTTACACTAATACTGATTGAGAGCATAAAAATCTTTGTGAGGAACACACAGACAAATCTTTAAATTTTCAGGGCAGAATTGCTATTTTTTTCTTGGACAAAATGAGGAAATCAAGTTAATGGTCTGACTCTATGCTCTTCATCTTTTATTTCAAAGAAATAAATACAATCCATGCCTGTGTGATTGCATGAACTTAGTTAAGCAAGCTTTAAATGAGCTCTTATTTGTTTATGGCACTAAAGCCACAGAACCATGGCTTATCAGCAACAAAGTAATACAGACATAAGCTGTGATTTAAAAAAAGAAAAAAATAGTGTAGATGGAGTATTGTGTAGTAGGCTTGAAGTGACTGCAGATTATTCCTTTTTCCAGGGGCATGCTAATGTCATGTGTTGCTACAAGTGTCTGGCTCGATTCCCAGGCCTGCGGCTCAGTTCTTGAATAGTCAGGATAAGGGAACACCACAGAGTTGTGGGGATATGTCATAAACAAAACAGGCCTCATGCTTAGCACATACGCAGAATGAATATTTGAGGAAGGAACTTTGAAATAAGGCTGTTTGGGTTTTTGCTCAAGTTTTCTGAACCTATGAACTCTCCTCAAGTGGTCTAAGAAACAACCTGAAATTATTCTGTCTGTGAACTGAACAATATTACAAACTGAAGTCTTAGACTTCTGACTTAATTTAACTTACTTGTGTAAAAAGCACTAGTAGTTCATTACCATAGCCCTCCTTTGGATGGAAATGCATTAGTGGTGTCTGCACAAATAAGGAATGAAGAGTAGTGAGAAGAAAAAGCCTCACACAGTACCATGTGAACCTACAGTGTCTGCCTCAATTTGTACCTTTTCAGTATCTGACAGTGAATGATAACATTATTGCAATGGTATTTACTGGCACTGCTGGAGTATGGGGTCTGTCATTTTTTTGTATTCTGAATTGTTGTGCATGGCTTTAAAAAGTGCCCAAGGCTGAAATGTGTTTCAGAGGTCGTCAAGGAGGAAACAAAGTGGTTTTTTCACTACTTTTTATGAAATTCGGCAAATCAATTTGTAGCTGGAGGAGTTCCAAACGTAAATGCACATTAGTATGGATTCAGATGTATAAGATGGTTCCTGGTGGGTATAAGTTTGTCATAGTGTCTTTCAGGAAATTATACAACTGTCTTTCGTTTTTTTCTGTATTTCTTTAGCCTAAAGAAAGGAGGTCTCAAAATGGCCATTTAATAATCCCCTAGAAGAATAACCTTTGCAGCAGTCCTATTTTATAACATAAGAACTATGAAAACCTGGCCTTGGATGGATTATAACAGAATCCCGTCTATTGACTTATATTTTATGATTAAGTCACTAATCTGGCATCCAGCTTTACTTGCATTTGTTCAGAATGACAGGAGTCCCTTTCAGTGGTCATCACAGACTTCTCCTTTCATCAGCTTTTCCTCAGAGGTAATTGCAGCTGTACACAAGCCATTCAATCTCCAAAAGAGGACAAAATTTATTTTAATGTCCATGAGTGCACAGTTACCTCAGAGATGAAGTTATTGTTGTGGAAGAATAGGAAAAGCTCCTTCTGCTCTGATGAAACACAGTGGCTGACAAGATTAGGAAGCAAAAGGTCTTCCTGATTTATTTATTTATTTATTTATTTTTACATTAGCAAAACGTTTATTTTTTTAGAGATAAGTTGATTTAAGCTTGAACTCCTTTACAAAACCCAAATTTTTTGTAAAGCTTATTTCTAAATGCATTCTATTGATTTTAGTATCTTGTACCATAAGGATTTTGCCACTGCAATGGAATTGCAGTCACTGTAAATGGGAGTGTTGCAGCCAACTGGTTTTTTTAACGAGAATTTTTAATATCCATGATGTACTTGAAGTTTTGAATTCAGTGAATTGAATCATTAGTCCCAAAGCAAAAACATATGTTTCTGCATGTTAGGTGGACTTTTTTTTTACATTGTAGTCCACTGACTTACATGTGGAAGATACTTATAACCGTGGTTATACATCATCTTTGAGTGTCTCCTAGAGCTGTTTGTGTAGTGGAGTAATTTCTCAGGAATAAAGTCACTTCATACCAGTGTAGAGCATCCAGACAGGGAGTTACTTAGAGTAGCTGTAATGCAACCTTGTTTACTGAATGCATATTCCAGGTGATTTTTTCTGGAGAAGTTCAAGAGTCAACTTTTGCGATTCTTTTTTTCCATTAATATTAATTCCATTAAAAGATCCATTTTTATTTGGAGTCCTCGCTTATACTATTATGGATAAATAATGTATACTTTTCTTTCAGTTTCCCTGAGTATCAAACATTTACCTGAATTGAATTTTCTTTGAGAATCTCAAGACAAATTCAGCCAATGCA
>WAAE01004935.1:0-77961 GCA_013400495.1 Nicator chloris
TATAGAAACCTTTTCTGTTACATATTTGTATTGGGTTTGGTTTTCTGTAGTAATCATCACTGTATTTTTAATTATGCTCTATTGTTAATTTAAATATATGAAGTTTGGTTCTTATGTTTCCAAAACTATAAAATATTCAAGCATTAGTAGAATATTTTTTGGCTTTTCATAAATGTTTTTATTCCTTGAAAGTACAAAGTTGTTTCAGTTCAACTTAGTAATTTTGTGCAGTCATAGTTCCCAACATAAAATGCAATTACAAATGCAGGCATTCAATAGAAAATATTTATTTGCATTTCTATAAAACAGCTTCTAGGTGACAGTAAAGTTAAGCCATATATGAGAGGACATATAGTGGCAGATGATGAGTGATGAAGAATGAAGATGCTTTCAGGAATGCAGCAGCAGTATCATAAAAGTGTTGGATATATTTGAAACAGTCTCATCCTTCCTCTTGGAACTGTATGTTTTCCTTGGGTTTGAATGCTATTTAGAGCAAACTTTCTTGAGATTCTGTATGGAGCTATTCAGATGGACTTTGAGGAACAGTTTAAAAAACTTTCAAAGTGAAAATAGTCATAAAATGGCGAAGCAAACAGCATATCACAAACTTTTAATAGGCAGTAGTTTTACAGAGCATCTTCACTAGCACACTGCAGAGAAGTCAGCCTTACTCTGGTTTCTGTCTTTTTCTCGCTTTGTTCTTTTTACTTAGTATATTTTATTTTCTGTAATGTCTAGGTTCTGGTTGAACTTCTTGTTGAGGTTTCTTAATATACAGGACAATATTTATTGATTCTTTTTATTTTACCAATGAGTTTCAGTGGCAGAAGTATGAAATATTTTATTCAAGGAGGCACATGTTAGCAGTGGAATCATATCACCGGAGTTTTTGTTATGTTTTCTGTGGAGCCTGTAAAAGTGACAAGGGACAAATCAGCCTAAAGACAGAGCTGAAAGATTTTCTCCTTTTTCAAGGAGTGAAAGAAATCAAAATTCTTAAATAATCTACCACCTGATAGTTTGTTAATGAGAGCTGAATAAATTGGTTGGAGAAAAGAGGAACAAGTTATAAATCTTCTTACCAAAACCTAAAGGTGAGGGTTAAATTGATAGGAAGATTTTGCAGAAAAAATACTTTTGCTAAAGATTGCACAGTTCACCATTCAAGTGGAGGCTGAGAAGCTGTTCTAATGGCATTTTGAGACAGCTGATCAGGGGCATGGAGCTGTTGTTAATTGTAAGATCAACACCAAACTGGAATGGAGACCATTGATGTAGCTTCATTTGATCATTATCCTTACTTTTTACCTTTTCCAGATACATGGATTCTTGGTCTTGTAACAAAGCTCTTAATTTTGTAAACCATTTAGTAGTCAACGGTGAAGAATTATGCTTTATTTGTTCTCTATTTTTTTGTTTTTCCATAAATTTATTATAAAGGAAAAAAATGCAATAAACAGAATAATTTTCAGGGTTTTGGGCAACTTTTTTGTTGGTTTTTGGGTTTTTTAGTCAGGAGCATTTTAGATGAGGCCTCAGGAAACTTGTAACTCGCTTCATGTGTCTGTCTGTAGTCTGCATTGCTAAGGCTACTTTTAACCTTTATATAGCTGTCTATACACTTAGGTGTAGTTATGATCAAGAGAACATCCTTGTGTGGTGCTGGACTTCTCCCAGGCCCTCTTGTGGGTGTGTAAGCTCTCCAATAGAGCATTTCTGTTTCTGACTGCAGTCACTTCAATGTTAGTGTTATTTAAATAATAAAGTAACGTAACCCAGTCTATTTCATTATGTTTTCATATCTCATCTTTTTATCTTTCTTCCATGCCAGCCCACCTTCTACTTAGTCTATACTATACTGTACTTTTAAAAAATATCATCTGCCCTTTCTGTGGATGCTAGCTCTTCTCCTTTGTCATAGATTTTCAGTTTACTTATTTGTATTTTGAATGTAAATGGGTTGACATCATAGTATTCTCAAAGGAATTTTTCTTCACCTTTTGTGTGTATGCTTGTGTTGTAGATTCCCATAGGTACAGGGGCTCACACCACTTAAATAGCTTGGTTAACATTCTCTATGGTCCACGTTATGTCATGATTTATGCTCAATGAAACTGTCTGTGTGCAAAATGCTAAGCCTATAACTAAGCCTTGCAGCATTTCTCTTCAGATCTAGTGCTAAATATTTGCATACTGAATCTTGAACTTGCATGATATTACCTTTGAAGAAGAAATTGTAATATAATTACTTCTCAAACACCAAAACATAAGTGCTATTATAAGAATATGAAAACATTCTGCTGAAAATCTGGGCTTACCAAAAGTTTACATGTTTACTGTCCTATGAAGTGTTCTGGGGAAAAAAAACCAACAACTTTTCCAGTATTTAAAGTATAGCTTGTGATTTACTCTACTACCACCAGATAGTGAAATCAGCTTTGCAGTCTTTCCTATACTTCCTTATAGAACAAAAGTGGTGTTGTAGAGATCCCAGTAAAATTTTATGTAATGCAATAGAAAGGATTTATTTGAAAAACTCTGAGGTAATCATTAACAGAGGAGTAAATTAGTTTTTGAATGTAGTATAAAACAAGTTTTTTGTGCTGTTCTGCTTGAAAATGCCTATAATTTTCTCCTTTGAGAGTGCTTAAAAGCTATGTGAAATTTCAAGTCTTCTCTAGAAGGCACAATAGATACCACACGGTTGATGCAATTTTAAATATACATTTAATAGCAACATTAACTTTTAATTTCATAATATGGGTACTGTATTGTCTAAGTTGTTTCTAATATTTTGTAATTTAACTATGAGTGCTTGGATTGGCTATTAAATATACTCAGGAAAGGTTTAATGCACTTTTTAAATACACTATCAGCATGGAGCTAAGCATAACAGAATTGTTCAAGGAGTTAATTCTCATTAACCCTTTCAACCACCAGATGTGTTTCTATTCTATGTTGCATTTGATGTCCATGTGCCATGGTGATTTAACAGATGTGCATTAGATGTGGTGTGAGACTCCAGCTTGCATGAGTTGCCTTGTGTATATATACCAATTTATAAGATACGCAAATTGTCTAAATAATCTAAATATATTAACAATTTATTGCAATTATATTTTGCAGTTTATTGTTGCAAAGGTTATGTTTTTATTGGTAATCTTAATTTTGCAGTTTAAATAGGTACCTGATATAGTTTAGAAACACGGGAAATGTCATTCTAATGACCTGGCTTATTAAACATATAATACCCTTTTTATTCCATGCTCCAATCCTTCAATGTTTGGAAGAGACTGTTTTCAAGTGTTTTAAGAAGACTTATTTTCTTACTTTGAAAAACCCTGTTCTTACTGCAGCTGGTTTTAGAAGAAGCTTTCGTCTTAGCAGAAAAGATAAAAAAACAAACAAGTCCATGTATGAGTGCAAGAAGAGTGATCAGTATGATACAGCAGATATCCCAACCTATGAAGAAGTTGCAAAATATAGACGACAACCTAATGACAAATACAGGCTTGTTGTTTTGGTTGGTAAGTTGTTTTCTTTTTTTTTTTTTTGACCTGGTAAAACAGAGACCTGCTGATCAGCACAGTGCTTTCCAGAAGGTCATTTATATTGGAAGGGATCTCAGGAGTTCACCTGGTCCAACCTCCCACTGAGCAAGATTAACATCAGGTTCCGAGCAGGTTGCTGATGGCAGCACCTTTGGGAACCTGTCTTCCCATCATGTCTTACCTCATGTCTTCTCTGTCTTACTTCACACCTCTGTGGCCTCCATCTTTTCAGTGTCAGAAGGGTGCTGTTGGGTCCCCCTGAAGACATCTCTTCCCCAAGCTAGGCAAGCCAAATTCCCTCAGTCTCTCTTAGAGGTCATGTGATTCAGCTCCTGACCGTCTTCGAGGCCCTCTGATGTCTTTGATCCATTTTATCAACAGTATTTTAGTGCAGGGCTTGTTGTGGACAGAGTATTCCTCACAAGGGACTGACAAGTGCTGAATGAAGGAGAAGAATCATTCCCCTCTATCCGTGGGCCAGGCTCTTGCTGATACAGCCCAGCCTTCTGTTACCCTTCATTGCTGGCAGCGAGTGCTGGGGACTCATGCTTAGCTCTGCCTACCTGAACCCCAAGGTCCTTGTCATCCAGCCAGTCATTCTCCAGCCTGTAATGCAGAACTTTGTCATCAAATTTCACTAAGTTCTGCCAGCCTATGCCTGGAGCTCTCTGGATGGAAGCCCTGCACTTGAGCATGTCACTTGTATCACCCATCTTGCCATGGGCAAGCTTTGTAAGGGCCCACTCTGTGTCCTTGGTACAGATGTGAAACAGAGTATGTTCCAGGGAACTCCCCTTATAATGAGTCATAGGGCACAGGCCAATAACCCCTTCCCTTTGAACATGCTCCAGTTTTTCACCTGTCTAGTAGTCCACCTTTCTAGACAGGATGTCCCAGCTTGCATAAAAGGATGCTTTAGGAACTTGTGTTTAAAGCTTTCCTAAACCAAGGGGAGATGACATTAAAATACAGCTACCATGGTTACAAGTCTGAATGCGACAGTCAAGCTGTTCTAAAACTCAAAAGAATTATGTTGATACTCCACTCTTAGAGATCAATCAATATATCTATGTGAAAAAAAAAAGAACAGGATAAATACCTGAGGTCCATGAAGACAGACAATAGAAGTGGAAAGAAACAAAACCACCACTGTGTTAGAAAAAGTAAATGGACAAGTAGTAAGAAAGGTGGATGCAAGGTGGACCTCTGTAGAACAAGGATGAATGTAAGCATAGCTGCCAAAGACTCAACATACTATCCTTAGTCAGCTTTCTGTTCTTCTGTAATCTGTCACTGCCATGGCTTCCTCACAACATGTATTATATAGTCAAATAGCATTGCTTCAGTATCCCAAAAAGAGAGAAAGTGCATTATCTTAAGCTTTTGAAAGGTAACAATTGGAGTACAAATGAGTAATGAGTAACCACCACTGCAAGTGAGTAATGTCTCATTGATTATTGTTTCCTTGGCAGTAACACATAGGCTAATGCTTCATTAGTAAAATTGCCTCCGTTCTGAAAGCAGCAGAGCAGAGAAATATGACCCTCTGTCAGGGACTGTTAGGAACTGTTGAGTAGCTGTGTTTTTACATCACTCATATCCAAGGGAACATTAAATTGAGTTTTTAATAAACAGTTTTGTCACTCTCCAGCACTAAAAATCAGCCACCTACTAGTGTGATCACTGTGAGATTGTGGGTTATATACAACAAGTAATAACATGGTTGAGTTGATTTTACAGTTACATCAACAGAGTGTAGTGCAAAAGTGTGATAAGTAGACTTTTTATAACAAATTTCATATGTCTGATCTAAGGAATGCCTAGAGATTCCATTTGATTTTTGTTGTAATAAATCAAATGAAGAAAGAGTGCTTTTTCAGTAACAAAAGCAATTCAGAAATTTATTGCGGACTCCAGTAATTCTAATGTTTTTTCTCTGGATATTAAGAGCAGCTTAAGTCTGGCCAATACCATAAAAATGTCTTGGGCAAAATGTGGAAAAACTAGCAGAGCTAAGCAATACAGGTATAGTAGAAGCGAACACATTTTAAAAGCTTTTTGTGTGCCAGTAGCAGCATTCCATATAATACATAGAACATAATTTGTGCAGTAGTACCAGGAAAGAAAGGGACATATAATTAATTTATAGCTGTAATTGGTGGAGGCACTAGATGTCTGTTGTGTTATGCTAGGTCTGAATATATAATTTACTGTTTAAAAGGGGACATTTAAGTTTGGGTTTGCCTTTTTTTTAGGGGGAGGGAGTTTGACAACTTTGAAACAATTTTGACTTCATTTTGAATTGGTCTAGTCTAATTTAAAGAACACAAATTGCACACACGGTAATTTCAGTGCCCTGTTGTGTGATATACACTACTCTCAGGGTCAGCTCAGCGTACCAGTTTGTCAAGACTTTATCTTGTCTGCAAATGTAAGTTCATGAATAAAGCCCAGCAAATCCTTGGGACTAAAACAACATCGTCTGAAGCAGTAATGATACAAGCATGTCTGTGTGCTTTTAATTGTTAGGATTGTGATGAGTCTGGTAAAACCAAAATTATCCAATATAATGTCATCAGTCTGCTTCTAGGAACTTACTGTTCCCAAACTGCCAAGAAATCCTTGAAATCTTCCATCACAAATACTGCCTGCATCCTAAGTGTTACATACCTCACAGGCATATCAGACAAAGGTAGAATATTTTAATATGACGTGTATTATTTAGACACTAGAATTTTCATTTATATTAATGAGGGAAAAGTCCTGCTCACAAAGTCTTCTGCCATAGTTAATTTTAAGAGCCAGATTAGCATAAATTTTATTTCCTTATAGTTAGAATGAATGTGCTACGTGCAATAACTTTATCTGGCATAATTTCAGGTAACTCAGAGCTTTCTGAAGGGGCAGGATAAAGCGAAGTTGTCAGTAACAAACCATGAGCACTTGTTCCCCAGAGCACACACTGTTCTGTGCATGCAGTGTGATCACCGGAGGTGTGCAGAGTCTTTCAGGTGCTGTGGTCACCCATGGTGATGCCTCTGTCCAAAATGGGCAGTGGTGGAAGCAAGGACCAGAAGTGTGTAACCGTGAAGAAGTTGTTATTGGTGTCTGGCACGATCAGAAAAGCCTCTGTCTCTGAATGAGGCTGTCAGTACTTCCCACAAAGATGTGCTTTGGTCACTACTGCAAAGAAAAGGAATCTGGGACTTGAAAAGCTCTCTGTTGTATTGCTTAGATTTCTTTTTAAATCTATCACCTCTGGTTTTATCGTGAAGGAGTTATGATGAGGCCAGGTCTATTTCAGAGCAAAGCAGGATGAAATGAAAGGGCCTTTTAACTCTCCACATCTCCTGACTTAGCTTTAACATGTTCAGTAGTGGCTTGTCTTAATTGATCTACAGCCGTAATGCAGGAAAATGGCATGCCATGGCCATGCTACTTCCAGTAAACTAACTGGACAATGAAGAAAGAGACCTATAGTGGCTATCTGCATTTAAACTTCCTGATTGAAGGCATGGGAAGGTCAGCAAGGCTCAGGAACAAATACCTAGGATGTAACATAGTGCCTAGCCTTGCCCATGAGAACACCAATATGAACTCACTGATCCTACTTCAGTGAACAGCAGATCTCGAAGTACACTCCCACTGCTTGTTAAAATGTACTGAAACACAAAATAATGAGGTTCTCCTTTCCTACCACACTGAGCTGCAGTCAGACATGCATGTGCAGTCATTGCATGATGGTTTACTTGGAACTGAGCCACAGAGCCTCTCTCAAGGGCAGTCTCCTACAGGGTTCTTGTAATCCCAGCAGGGATGTTGTCATCTAACTCCCAAAATCTTCTGGAAGACCACTTTCCTTTTCTTTCCAAAAGACTACCAGGAGCTCATTATGTGTCTGTGGGTGCAGAATGGCTGATTGGCTTAACCCTCCCAAGACCTAAACTTACAGTTTTTTCAGTTTTCTTCAGACATGTCTGAATGGTACAAAATTTAGTGCAAGTTTTAATGATTGGTAGTTTAATTCTGCAGATGTCTCTCAATAAAGTGAGGTAGTCACTGCAGTCCACTTGTGCAGGATTTGACCATTAACATGACTTAACATGCAACAGCAAGCAGCACAAATGTTCCTTTAAAAAAGTAAGCAAAGTATCTCTAAATCTGTCAGCATAACTGTAAGTATTGCTGCCTGGGGTGATTTATCGTAAACCAAAACTACACTACAGACATGGATCCTGCATGCCTTATATTTGAATATAAGAATCAGAATTATCCTTTTAAATCCTGACACTTTATTCTCTTTTTGAGTTCAAATTGTGTTCAGATTCATAACCATTAGAAACTGGCATCTTTCTCTGCTGCATCAAAATGAAAAGAATATTTAGAAGAGAACCATATATTACACTTGGGAGAGGTAATATAAAAATCCACATAATGGATGGCTTTGCTGAGCTGGAATCAGCCTTCAGTGTCAATATGCTACAGTTATGAGAACTCTGTGAAGACAGCACTGAAAAAGAAGAATCTACACCTTTCAGTAGTTAATTTAAAGTTGATTTTTAAATGTTAATCTGGAAGGGGAGACAATAGTAGTGAAGTTGTGGTCTGGAAACAGAGTTAAGCTAAGTTTCCAAAGCATGTGTCACAGGAAGTGAAGCCTGGACTCCTTATATATATAAATAGAGCTAAAAGCATACTGTTGATTTGACAGCATGTAGACTAAGGAAATAATATTTGTGTGGATTTGATGGGAAAGATTTTTTTGCTTAAAAGTAATAGAGTGATTTTGAAAAACTGAATTCCATTTGGTTTGGTTTACTTAGCTAGGATCTATTAAGAGTTTTCATTACTTTTCCTATAAAAGTCCATATTTGCCTTAAATAGCTAAACTGTTATAAAAAGGAAAAAGAAGTTAAATTATAACAAAAATAATGCCATTATCTATATAACACATTGCTGTCCTCTGCAGAAATGCACCAGTAGAGGCTGCTGTAAGCCATATTAAATATACATTTATATATACTGATAGATTAATTTACAGGAAGGTCAGAGATGGAACTTGAAATATAGATGTGTGTTTAACTGATGTGAATGCATAAAAACTTTAAATGTAGAAACTCTAAGATTTTACAGCAGGACCATAGTCTGGGGGTAGCAGCAAAGTAGCAAGCACTTGTTTTTTCATCATTATACATTTCAACTCCAGACAGGGTGTATGGTCATTTTTACAGATAGGCACCCAAAGGTGCTGAAGCATCAGTCTGTTTCTGGACTAGTAAGTAGTGCTTACAACACTATTTAATTGAAATGTTTATTAGGTTTAGTATTTACAATGTTTAAAATGTCTTTGTTAAGCACTCCATATATAAATGCGCCACTTTTACTAGATGTGCAAGAATTTTCCTTAAAACCGCAGGCATTATTAATGCAAGTATAACCTTGCATCATTTGGGATATGGTTCCAATGACTCATTCTCCTTTGCCTTGTGCTGTTGACCTGGCTCTGTAGAAACGAAGGCTCTGCACTGTCAGAAATGTAAGAACATGCAGAGCTGAGCTCCCTTCACACACAGCACCATGGGCCTGTCACCAAAGTGGGCAGGCAAGCTGGAGCCCCGCATAAAGGGCTTCTGGGGACAGGCAGTGAGTGCCTGTGGAGCCTTTGAGACCTCATAGGACAGAGTGCCCTCACAGAGACCTCAGGCACCACTGGCACACAGCTAAGAATTAGGGACAACTCGAAAGCCAAGAGGAACGTCTTGCTCAGTAGCTTCTAGTACAACACTACTCAAGTGGAGGTGGAGCAGACAGGTCAGAAAAATTCCATGCAGTCGTTGTTTCTTCCTGCCATCCTCTTTCCAAGAGTGGTCTTTCTTTGGCAGTCGCATGAAGAAGGAAACATTTGCTTTGGACCCGTTCAGACAGGAGGCAGGAGACAAGCACAGTTTAAAAGAAAATCAGCAACAAAGAAAGAAACCCAAACATCCCAAATGGGTTGTGACCTGGCAAGTGCTGCCCTTCCTTCCTCTCTCCATGCAATGCCACCCTCAAACAGTCGAAAAGTGAATGGTGACAGCTACAGGCAGCCAGGAGCTGGGCAGTGTTCCTGCCTGCAGCAGGGGCTGGAAGGAGCAGCACTCCCAGGGCATGAGAAGGTGGGAGCAATTGTCCCCAGGGGCATCTGGTGCAGGCAGGGGATGCAGCAGCAGGAGGGAGTGAGGGTGTGCTGACACACAATGCAGAGCCTTTGGGGGCAGTTTGCACCTGCCAGCTGGGGTCCTCTAATCTGCAAGTTGGGGCAATTCTGGCACAATAAACAGTCAAACCAGTTTTTGTCCTGGAAAGCTGCAGGTTAGGATACAGGGGTTTGTAGTAGGGCTGAGATGGAGGTCGATGCTCGCTGGGGGTAGTTGCTGCAGAAAAGAAAGTCAGCTTTGATGGCAACTTTTTTCACTGATATTTCCTCAGTAATAAAGTCAGAACCGTAACTACCAACTGCATCCCCTGAAATTTGTCAGCTCTGTGTATTCTAGGAGAGGCTGGAACCATGGGTGTTTCCAAATCACTGATTAAAAGGCAGTAATGTCACAGCTATAGGCTATGTAGTCTTACCGTGGAGCATACTTGCACCTGAATACAAGAGACAACTGTCTGTTGGGAAACAGGACCATTTTTTTCTTTCAGGTCCCGTAGGGGTTGGACTGAATGAACTTAAACGGAAATTGCTAATCAGTGATACCCAGCACTACGGGGTAACAGTGCCACGTAAGTAAAAATGCTCTTCTATTCTCTAATGACATACTTGCATTATTAGCCTCTATTATTGCATTACTTTTAAGGTACTTTCAAATCTGGGTTTCTAAATGCATGCTTGGCATCCAAATTACTTTTCTAATTTTTAGAAGTGCTGCTGCAGGTATATATTAAATAGCATTGATTAAACTGATAGAGCTTTTTGGCTCAGAGGCATTGCAGTACACTTTCAGTACAAGTTTAGCATGATTGATGTCAATGAGGTTTAGTAAATGAAATTCAGCTGAAGAACACCCTGGATTTGGCTGTAAAGCAATGAAATGTACTCTGTAACCAATGCTTGCGTTCAGCAAACTGGCCCTTATCTGTTAGGCTGAAAAATGAAGATTGATGATAAACAGTTTAATCCACTGAATAAATTAATTAAATTCCTTTGATTAGCCTTAGAAGAGTTGATTTGGGGTTGTTTTTTCCTCTTTCCCCTCTCAGACCAAGTAGTGTGATTTTTTATAAAATTGAGTAACATTGTGCTCTGTTAACTTCTACAATACTTTATTGGGTTTTCTTTAATATGGAGAACTCAACAGACTTTGATTTCTTGGTTTGCTTTCTACTTGTACCTTCTATAGGGATCCTTCAAAAATATGGCTCCAGCATTCTGAATTTGGGAGATTCTGTCACAGGTTTTTGCAAGAGCAGATATTCTGTGAAGTGTATATATATGAATGAATTTGCTAAGTAGAAAAATTAGTGCATTTAGTTTGGCAAGTCATTTCTTTTGCATGTATTTGCTTCAACTGGGCATTGAAAGCAACAAGAACAAAAAAGCTAGATGTTCCCAAAATATTTAACACATTGAAGTATATGCAATCATTTGCCCAAAAATATTTCTGTAAAAGTTGCCAGTATTCATTAAGCTGCCTTCTCTCTTTTCTCTTCCAATTTTGTGGTTATAAGTTAAAACAAACATGTAAAGGAATCCCTCTCCCTGAAATTCAGTAAGTCAGGAGTTGGAGAGAGAACTGGGATTCCTGTCTTGGAAATGTTCCTCATTGTGTCAGCCTAAGAAGAAGAGTGATATATCAAATGGCATTTAAGACTGTCTTGCTGCAAGCAGGTTTTGTATGTCCATATGTGATGGAGCATACATGATGCTGTAGCATTCAACTTGTTCAAAATAGGATGTTTTAATGGGTTCGTTAATCATAAGTGACAACTCCATAAATAAGTTTCATTTGTAAGCAAAACCATTATACCTACTTGGGGGAAAGTAGGAAGTGCAAATAATACAGGGCTAGTGAAAGAAAATGGAATTCTGATCACCAGATAAAGAAAAGCACTAAAACATAAAATTCACACCCCATTTTTTTATTACCATGCTTCACATACCATAGCTACAAGAGTTGTTAATGAACATAACATTTTATAAATCAGGATGGTGTGCTTTGTTTCCCTTTATGGTCTCATATGCTAATAAGTTTAACAAGAGGCAAGGCTGGGGTAATTGTTATGGACTGCTGTTCCTTTTATTATTCAGCTGTCCTCATTTTATTGGATTTTTCCACTAGTAAATAAAAAATGATAATCTGATACTTGTCCAGCAGGTTTTTTTTCCTGCTTTTCCTGCATGCATTTATAACTCAATCCTGTCATGTGCTTGTGTGCTGCCTACCAAATCCAGAGCAGCTTTATGTGCTTCAGAAGTGAGGGAAGTGCTATGCTTAGTATTGCACAAATGGTTTGTGCTTTTCAGTTTTTCCTGAACTGGTTTGCATTATATTGTTTTGTGCATATTTTCCTTTTCTTTTTTTTATATGATGAAACTGTAGACACTACTCGTCCAAGGAGAAGCCAAGAAAGTGATGGTGTCGAATACATTTTCATTTCCAAGCACTTGTTTGAGACAGATGTACAGAATAACAAGTATGTTGAAGACATTTTTAACTAGAACTGCAGTTAAAACAATGGTTTATTATAAAATGGGGCTGATAGTGATTTTAGATAATAAGTCAAAGTGGATATAAGTTGCAGTGATTTGAAGATGTGTTAAAATTACATTTTGTTATATAAGCACCTGGGGAAAAACACGGTAAAAAAAAAGCAGTATGTGCAAACACAACAGTTTCTAAGCTTACAAGTAATTTCAGTACCTCAGCTCATCAGGGACACACTGAAATTATAGGTGCTTAGGATGGGGGAGCGTTCTTTTAATAGAGCATCTTCTGTCAAAGCAGTAAAGCATTGCAGCTCTGGGGAAAGGGGGATGTGGAAGTGCTGCAGACGTGCCTGAGTCAATGTTTGTGTAGTTCTGCTCTCTTTCAGGCCAGGCACTTCCTCTGCTTTTGAATTTAGAGATCTACAGTGAAGCCCCTGCCTGTACACTCTCCAGAAAGTAAACTAAAATGTAGAGACAATGGTAGCATCGTGCTCTCCAGCAGCCTGTAAAATTCTGTAGCTTGAAATTCTGCCCCAGTTTCAGAGGGCAAAAGTGTATTAGACACAAAGCTGTGGGTTTTATTGAAACTTCAAACTGTGCTTTGCTTTTCTGGCAAATCATGCTTGTACTTTTATAGCAAATAACCAGCCGCCTTGGTTCCACCAGCACCGTCATCACTCCTCTTCTTCTGAGACAGAGAATTTGGATATTCTGTAGTGTGCAATGAAATTTCAGTAGTTTCTATTGTTTAGCTTATCCACTGTTTTATTGGATTGCATTAGTTCAGAAAAAGAGGTGATGGAAAACATTAGTGGGCTGTTGGACTACACTGCTTTTTTCTCTTTAACTGTAATACAAGCAGGTGTTACTGATTTGAAAGCGGTAAAGTAGAAGATTTCTTAAAATTGACATGCTGAAGTACTTGACAGCATTTCCTTTATAAAATACGGTAGAACTCTCATGTAAAGTAAAATATTTTTGCTCCTGAGTTAAATCTTATAAAGCAAACTGGTAAGCTTTTTTTCTGGAGACAATGGAAACGATACCAGTTGTTTTCACCTTCTGCCACAGGTTTATCGAGTATGGCGAGTATAAGAACAACTACTATGGTACAAGTTTAGACTCCGTTCGATCAGTTCTAGCTAAAAACAAAGTTTGTTTGTTGGATGTGCAACCTCATGTAAGTAAGCATGTCTTCTGAACTCTTGTGCTTCCCCATATTGCATATTGGAAATCCGGGACAAAGATATTTCTAAAAAGGTGTACTTTATCCCACGCTGAATGACTGTTGAGTGGGTTTGCTGGCTACCTTTATCTCAGCAATGCTCTCTGAAAGGATATGTATGTAAATATGTAGCCAGTAAATAAAGGAGTTGGAAGCCTGCAGCATAATACCGAAGATTTAATTACAGAATGCTCCTGTATTTTCATTTATCTTTCTGTTAGTTTGGGCAAGAGATTGTCTCTGAAACTTTAATTTCAGAATAGTTTTGAGTTACCAGCGAGTCCAGCAACTCTCTCTCATATGTTTCACTAGACTGTTCATGCCAAGGGTTTCCATGCAGGGTGTACATGAGTCAAGGAATGCACTAAATGTGATGTTGGCTGGATAATTGTTAAGAATATTCCTCTCTAAACCATTTTTTCTTGCTTGACCTTGTCTTTCAACCCCACTGAACAGCTCCACCGGGAAATTTTTGCTCCTAATAACCACAGTGCTTCTAGGAGCTGGACTAATTTGTTTAAACCCAGCCAAAGGATCTCTACTCCACGGGTTTCCCGTGTATGGCTTCTGAACCCTGGCAGCTTGTGCGCAGCTCCCGGGGCAGTTTCGGATGCGGGGTGTGCCCTGGGAGCAGGGAAGGGGCTGCACTGGCAGAGGAGGAACTGGGGAAGCCACAGCCCCTGCCAAGGGAGGAGGGGAGCTAACGAGACCATTGTCTGTCCCACACAGCCCTGTGTTCTTGCAAACCACTAAATTCTCTTGGGGACCCAAGCTTGTGAACCAGTCTGGGATCCCACTCTCCAACATGGAATTTTCCTGTGGACCGTAACAATGTGGAGAGGATGGAAAGCTTCTGACCATCCGTACTACCACCCTGTGTGTGCAACTGAATCATGGACCTTCTTCTAACACCACACGTAGCTCACTCAGGAAAAATGAACAGCAGGGAGTTGTGTGGTGGGCACACAGTACTGAATAGAAAAATCACTGACCTTTTGTGAACAAGTGTCACAGACACCTCTTTCTTCTAATTTTCATGGGTACGGAAGGGGTTATTCTTGTAAAATGGGTTGAACTTTTCCTCCTGCCCTGAATACCTGCTGTTCCCCTCCATCCATCCTCTCGCTGCCAGTGGCACCGGTGTGCACAACTCAAGCTTTGCCAGGCTGCATGGGATTTACCAGCAGCCAAGTGGAAATCAAGACCAATGATCACCCTTGGAGAAAGGGTTTTCTTACCATTCTGAAAATTCTCCCTACATGAATCAATGCTGGTCAGCAGAGCAGGATGGCAGTAAATGAAAAATACCTGCCTAGAAATGCTTTATGGGTTTATTCTGGTCAGTGGGGAGTTTCTTTTTATTACAGTAAATTCCATTGTGCAAAATAAGCTAATTAATTAAAATCTTTCCTCTTCCCAGACAGTGAAACACTTGCGGACGTATGAGTTTAAACCATTTGTTATATTTATAAAACCTCCATCACTTGACCGTTTGAGAGAAACCAGAAAAAATGCCAAGATTATTTCAAGTAAAGATGATAAGGGAACTGCAAAACCCTTTACAGTAAGTATAATTGGACAGTAAAACATGAGAACCTGTTAAGAGTTTTGTTGTAGCAGTTTACCTTGAAAATAAAGGTGATCACTGATTCTCATTGACAGCACTTGTCAGGGCTCACACGAGCATCTTGCTGTTTCTCAACCTCTCTCACATTACACATTTACTGTGGTGTTTTCATTGTTTGATATGCTCATGGGTATTTACAGTTTCCATGGTCCTCTGACTTTATGTCATTAAAGAACCCCCACTGTGCAAGCATATCTTTATGAGAGATAATGCTGTGGATTTCCTTTAATAAATTTGCACCTGGGCTTAGATGTTTCTATTCAAATATAAGAATGTATTTGTTTTATCAACTGTATTAAGGGGTCTGAATTTAGAGGAAAATGCAAATATAAAGAATCAATTGAAAACATAAATACTGCTTTAATAAAAAGCCCATATTTGTGGATACGAGAAATAGAGGGGTTTTAAATGTTATAGGAAAGTGAACGTTGTAAGAAAGAAGAAGCGATATCTAAGCAAGGAACAAATGCTGGTTTTTGTCAATAGTCAGAAAAAATTTTAAATTACCCAATATTAACATACTTGCTTCCTTGTATTGTAATGAAATCATATTTTAATTGAATCTACAGCAAAGTTGATAATCATTAGACTGTTTATCTGTATTTACAGCGTGTATCATTTTTCCTCATTCAGGTGTTACCTAAAGATATTTTAGGTTTTGCTTGAAAGTGAGTCATGGATGTAGTCACAGACTGTGTCTGTGTAGAATGTGCATTTGGAATAGTTTGGAAATTACATTCTGTGGGAAAATATTGGTTTGTGGTATATAAAAAGTAAAAGGAGTTTGTTCTTAAGAGCAACCTTCAGGCCATTGCTTAGTTAGGACAGGTTTCATCTCTCAAAGTCATTTAAACAAACTACTAAGATTTGATCCCTCCCCAAACATGAAGAGAAATCCACTAAGCCAGATCGAACAAGGCATAGAATGATGACTCCTACATAGCTCTTAAAAGGAAAAGGGCTGTGCTGTAATTCATGGCGTGCTAATAGCAAGCTGAGATTAACATAATGAAACTTGAAATGTATCATCAAAGTAAAGAGCTAGAAACATTTTCCACTGGTTCTGCTAACAGAAAATGTCTCCTTAATAATTGTGCAGTGACTAATTGTGTCACTACAAATGGAGAGATGAAAGAGTTGCCTGTTGAGCTGAGTCAAGTCATCAGAATACTCTCTGAGATCACTTGTAATGGTAATCTCTATTTTTTTTTAATTAGAAGTACAGTTTTCATCTCCTGATGAGATAAGACATGAGCAATTAGACCATGTTTAATACAGAAAGAGTTTATGCAGTGTTGCTATGGACTGGCTGTGCACTGATCTTTATTGCACTGCTCTTACTAGGAGGAAGATTTTCACGAAATGATTAAATCTGCCCATGTGATGGAGAGCCAGTATGGCCACCTTTTTGACAAGGTGATAGTCAATGATGACCTCGCTACAGCTTACAGTGAGCTTAAAACAACTTTTGACAGGTTGGAGACCGAGACCTTCTGGGTTCCTGTCAGCTGGCTGCACTCATAGGAACATTCTAAGTAGACAAAACCTCTGCTGTTGTATCAGCATCTAAACCTTGAGCGTGGTTAGGCTTTACTCGATGGCCATTTTCTTGGGAGGAGGGCTTTTAACTCTACTGAGAAGCAGGTATACTCTTCATGCACTTGGAACTGGTCTTGTTTTCCTATGTCTCCAATTCTGCTGCCCACGGTTTGGGGCAGAACGGTCAGATTAAACCAGAGATTTACTGTGCTCTGTAAAGTGAGCTAATACTAGCACAGCAAAACTGCCAAACACCTCTTCGTCATCATCTGTGTGTTTCCAAGGTGAGTGTTTTTAACACAGAGTTTGCAGAAGATACAAACTGATGCTGGAGATCAGCACTTCAGTGGTTTTAAGCATAACTGTTCCCATAAATGAGCACATCAGCATTTGGAAGTTATTGCCCTTTAAGTGCTGGAGCGAACTGAAACTGGCAAATGTGACCAACATTTTTATGAGGAAGACACCATAGTTTTAATTATGTATCAATGTGTTTTTACTTTTCTAGATGTGAACCTTGTCTTACATGTACAAACTGGTTTAAGTATTCCTTTGCAATTACATAACCAGGGAAAGAAAGATGTATTCAGTGGCTTAATAGTGAAACACTCAGCTGTGAGCATGCATGGATTGAAAATACTTTCAGACATGCTCTGTGGCACAACAAAGAAAAGTCATGGGAATAATTATTTAAATAGGAAAAAATGTGAATTAATGTGTATATAACTTCAAAGTCTTTGGGATTAAACTTCTGTGAAATCAGTGGCAAAGGGATATGAATAGCAACAAAGTAGAGAATATTTTTTTCCCCCTTTAAATTGATTTTAAATATTTTTGGCACACTTTGTAACAATTTTCCCATCCAAAATTTTCAAACAGTGAGAAAACCTTGGACATCTGAGAATCTATCAAAAGAGATTAATTCTTTTTATTGTTGAGTATGTGGTGATACTTTTTATTAGTGTAAACATGTATTTTGTCTCCACTCAAAAATGAATTAATGCTGTAGAGTTCACTGTAAAAGCATCCTTGTCACTGGTCAGACAGTTGGAAACCCCGTTTTAAGATTTGATGTGTCAGTGTAAGCAAATGTATATTAGAAGATGTATTTTTAATATAGATAATTAGGTATTTTTCTTTACTTACTCCTGAGATGCAGGAAATGAGTACAGACGTAAAGACCAAGTAACACCTGTGTGTTGTGTTGTGAATATGTCTTGTAAGTACAGAATGTGTATAGGAACTTGCTGACTTCAGATCATCCCAGCTGTGGCATTCAAACAGGAAACCATTATTTCATGTTAATCTGTAAAGAGAATATAGCTCTCTTGTTTAAAGAAAAAAGAATTTAGTGAAACTTTATATATTTATGAAAGGGTTGAAAAGGGATGTTAAATTTTTAAATTTCTTGTCAATGTGATCATTTATTAAAGAGATTACTAAGTCTGTAATTTGAAACAGTCTGTAAATGGAGCTCAACATTCCATGTAAATATTTTATTTCAGTTCATATGCTGATAAAGCCATGAGGTTTTAAAGTTTTATTCTAAATGTGTATTTAATGTGTGGGCCATTGCATTTAGCTCAGAGTCTTATAAAAAAAGTGAAATGCAAGAAACAACAGCAAAATCCCTGGGAGTCTGGAAATGCTTATGCAAGATTTACAGATGTACTGAGTCCCAGTATGGATACATGCTCTGCTTGAACAGCTCTACCATAACTTCTGTCAAATTTCACCATTTTCCTGGTGGACTTAAACTTTTTTTGTAACATAAATAGGAATTTGTTGATTAAATTAATTGCGTAGAGATTATGTGAGTTGAGAAAACATTTTCTATTTTTTTTTAAATTACTGAAAATGAAACTATTTTTCAGGGGATATGGAATTCAGCGGGTCAGTTTGCCTTTGCCTGAGAGGTGCCAAGTGCTTTCACCATCTCTTGAAATGGAGAGGACACTCAGCATCTCTCAGGATCTGGCCAATTCCAACACGAGGGGCTTTAGTCCTCACTGAAACACTATTAACATTGCTTCTAACCTGGGCTCTCTTGGAACACTGGGGTGCAGTCACACTTGCATAAGGGACCTGCTTTTCTCTCTGTGAAGTAGATGCTAGAATAACCTGCAAACTCCCTGGCAGAGACAGTTCTGGCTGTCCTGCAGGCTGTTTTTCCTGTCTTTTTGAAATTAATTTAATTCCCATTCCTGGGTCAGTGTGGTCTGGGAGGATCTTGTGCACAGCTCTGCTGTCCTGGGCAGCCGTCAGCAGCGTGGTGCTCAGCATTCCCAGAGACACTGACCCTCTGATCCGCAGCACATCCTGCCAGGAGTCTGCCAGGCCCATGGCTGCCTGCCCCGTCACTGAGCCAGGAGCTAACTCCTCAATAGTGACACCTGCATAAGAAAGGGAAGCTCAGAAACACAGATCCAACCAACAGAGTAAAACATTCACGGTCTTTGACGAGTCAGAAATGTTTTTATTACATTGCTAAATTGCTCATTAAAAATCAACATTATTGCATTATTCAGCTTCAAAAGCTAAAAATCAAAGCCCTCCATGAGGCAGGCAGAGATGACAGTAGGTCTAGGCAGAATAAATGTCTTAGTCAAACAGTTTCAACAGGACAGGAGCCTGCTTATCATGATGGATGCTGAGCCTGTGTGCTGAACTCTTCTGGGATACCAAGGGGAACAGGGGGGTGGATTGTTCCTTTGACTCCTAAGAATTTGGGAAGGAAGACAACTAAACATGTTTCCAATATTCCACGTATTCAAGTTGTGCTGTGTGGGTTTTTAGAGAAATGTATGTTTTGACAGTCAAGTCCAGATGTTTTTATTGTGTTCTAGCTGTTTGCTGTAGTCAAACAAAGGGTAGTATTTTTTAATATTGTACCAAGCTCTATACTTGAATTCACCATCAGGTCCTTGGTTGATGTCCTACCTGAAATCTGATCTTACCTTCTTATGCAAAACAATAAATTATTGATATACCACTGAAGGTGTCTTTTTCTTTCTTGTAAATTGCACCATAACATAGCACAGACTCACAGAATGGTTTGCATGGGAAGGGACCTGAGAGATCATCTCATTCCAACCCCCCTGGCATTGGCAGGAACACTTTCACTAGACCAGGTTACCCTGAGCCCCATTCAACCAGGCCTTGAACACTGCCAGGGATGGGGCATCCACAGCATTTCTGGACAAGCTGTTTCAGTGTCTTACCCCCCAAACAGTAATGAATTTCTTCCTAATACCTAATCTAAACCCAGCATCCTTCAGCTTAAAGCCATTCCCCCTTGTTCTATTGCTACACTGACTTGTAAAAAGCCCCTCTCCAGCTTTCTTGCAGCCCCTTTAGGTACTGAAAGGTGCTATAAGGTCTCCTCAGAGCCTTCTCTTCTCCAGGATGAACAAAATGACTTGAAAAAGTAAAATGTCTATGTAGTAAGTTATTTCACGGGACTCTGTTAACTTGAACGCTCCGATTATCTTAAATGGAAAAACAAAGCACCCTAGAACAAGGATAAGAACTCTTAATATTTCATTTTTTTTGTCAAACTCTTCTTCAGAATTGATGTTTACCCTTTACTGTAGCCCACCCCATAAAAAACCATTTTCTTTCTGAGGGGAAAAGCTTACATCAGTGGATCAAACAAAAATATCAGCTCGTCTGGGCTTGCAAAGTCTCAGAGTGTTATCCGAGTTGTTGACTCGGAGTGTTTCACCAGACACATAAACTTCTAGGCCGTGCACAAGTCCCATGGGAGGCTGTGCTCATTTGTAGGACTCAAGGAAAGCCATGCTTGAACTCAGTTACTTTTTGCACTGTGTTACGCCTTTTCCAGGGGAAAAAAAAAGTAGCCTAACACTTACTAGGATTAGAGAGAAGACTTTTAAGCACCTTCTGTTTTGTTTCAGTGCACTATTCTGCATTTCCCACATGTTCTTCAGTTCAGGTTCTTACCGTGCGTGGAGAATTTTTTCTTCGGTAAAGCCTATATTTAGCTTTTGTGAGATTGTTTCAAAGGATGAATAATTTCTTCAGAGATTTGAAGTTTAACTTATAATCTAGTGTATTTTTGCTATTGCTCTCTCTACAGTCATTTCCCCCCAGGATTTCTGTGTATCAGTGCTTAAGTTATTTGTACTTGAAATTTGCCCAAGATCCTTCTGCTCTCAGAGTCATTAATTATTTATCATATATTACCATGATTAATGTATGATACCAAGCATTCAACAGAAAAATGTCTGAACACAAAATTAAAGGGTGACTGTAGGTGTATTTGTTGTTTAAGAATTGTGGTGCTAGATAACAGTTAAAGGTTTCAGCAGAAAAACACACAAAAACATTTGGAAACAGTTAAAGTCTGGTCTTAAATTTTGTCTTATGTTAAATGGCAGTACAAATGAGAGAATTTGGAGTTCTAGACAGCTGGAGACTTTCCCCCTCTTGATATCTCTGTCTGAAATACACGTTGGATATTTGGAAGACTCTATGGTATTATTTTACCTTTGTATAATAAAATGCTATGGTATTTTCTGTCACTGAAATCCAGCATTTGAACAAAGAAGGTAAATCTGTGTGATTATTGAGACTTCGTTTTGTTTCTGTTTCAGTTGTACACTTATGTCTGTTTAAATGAATTTTTAAGGACTCAGTGGCAGAAGCTGCCAGCTACACATTTCAATATGTAGAGAAAAATATCCCCAGAATTTCCAAGAGGGTTCAAATGGCTCAAACAGTATCTGAAAACTTGTTGATAAGAAATGGAGAAAATTAGGTCACAATTTCTTTTGTAATTAGATCTCTTTTCCGTAGCTGTATTAATATTCAGAACTTGAATATGCTAAAAAATCCCAGAAGGCATCCGATAATTTTAAAGTGAAATTTAGACTTGTGTTTTAACAGAGATATTACAAGTTTTCTATGGGATTATACGCAGGCTCATAAAAACTTTGGGTATGTGTTTTAAAGGGAGGGTCTGTGAATAGGACAGAGATGAACTAAGAATGTTACAAATATAAGTACTACCCTGAAAATGCATCTTCGGTTTCGTAAATCACTGAACAGGAGGTCAGAGACCTGGCTGCAAATGTGCTGCGGTTTCTGTTCCTTCCTTGGTAAATACAAATAAGCACCAGTAAACCTGCATTTGCAAACAAAGCTAAAATTGTCCAAATGATGGAGCTGAAATGTAGTATTCAGAAGGAGGAGTACTCCAGGTCCTGTGATGTTGGCCAAGATGCTGCTTTACTTTCTTCTGACTTCATTAACTTTTGCAACAAGAGTACAGCGATCACAGCTCTGACTCACAATTACCAAACTGTGTTTAGTCATTGAAAATTTCATTCTTTGTTTTCCTCTTCACCCTTGTACAGTTTCAGTTTAGTAATTCAGTCATATAAGGAGGAGAAAAGGGAAAATTAACTGATCTTGAAAAACAGACATCAAAAATTTGATACAAGGACTTTTTTTACCTCCTTCCCAATGGACATGGGTGATGTGTTCCTGAAACAGAAGTGAGGAGCTAGTGTTTTTTCCAGATGGAGAGCACCTGAACAGTGTTTTGTCCCATGAAAACAGAGTTGCTCTGAGAGGCCCCTGTGGCCTGTTTGATGCATGAGAGCAGCGTGTGGTAAAAAAGACCAGGAGCAATTGTAAATTTTATGCAGCCAGGGTTGGCTTCAGGGGTTCTTGTTTAAGGCAATGGCCATTGGCGGCCGTTCTGCTTGTTTTTTGTGTGATGTCTGGACATTTCCTGGTGTGCCCTCTCCCTTTTCTAGACTTCCATTAATGGCTTGTTTTCAAGCAACTACTGTTCCCAAAAAGTGGTCTTAACCTCAGGCAGTGGGAGTAGTCATGTTTCATGATCGAGGCTGACATTCATGGTGGGGCAGTTGCCCAGATGTGAGCATGGGTTGAGACCACTCCACAGAGCTTTGCATGCCCTGTATGGTTTATACTTCTCCACTAAACGTACTTTGATGCAGCTTTTGGAGCCCTACCCCCAAAACCAGGTGCTGGCCTGTGTTAGGCACCAAATGAACATGGAACAAAGAGATAGTCCCAGGTTCAAAGGAGCTCACTAAAAGAAGTGGGAGAGATGACAGAGCAGCAGGAAGGTGCAACAAGATGCACTGGGCACAGCTCTTCCTACCAGTTGGCACAGAGGCAGTGCTGGCCTAAGGGGGCTGTCAGATCTAGGATTCAGCATCTCACAGGAGGATCAGGTGGCTGGAGCTCCCTGGCAGGGCTTCAGCCCATGCTGGGCAGTGCCCAGGCACAGCTGGGGGCTTGCAGAAGCCTGGCCCTGGCAGCCGTGCAGTCAGCTTGACTGTAGGAGGGAACCAGTGGTGTGTGTGAGCTGTGCTCTGCCTCCCTCCTGCAGAGCCAGAATGGCAGGGCTGGTCCTGGCCCATTTCCCTGCCTGGTGCCAATGGAGGCAGGAATGCTCCAAGTCCTGTGTGCAGTCCTGGCCACTACTGACTGTAAGGCACAAAAGGAGTTTTCTTGTTTGGTTGTGGTTTTTTCACTGTTGTTGTTGAAAACTGGTTTGAAAGCTTTGTTATTATTGGTGCTATCTGTACAGTATGAAAGAGCAGTCTCACTTATGGGCCCTGCTGGGTTATTATTCCAGATGTTTTTCTTTACAAAGCTGTTAAGCAGGAAGTAGAACCAAAACCAAAGTTTGATTTGAACCATTGTTTTGTCAAACCAGAACTGAACCTGAATTATTGTCTTGACTTCATTGAATTCAGATCATCATTGGCCACAGCTGGATTCAACTCCAGCTCAAACCACACTGAAAGACGCACAGAACCTGACCACACTTTTGAGGAGGTGAGACTTTGAAGGCCAAGAGCCTGCATCTTGTCATGGGTGCAGCTGATGTTACCTTCAAGCCAACAGCAGCTTTTACTGAGCATGTGTGCACACGTACATATTGTTATGTATTTATCAAGCGTTTTAGTGTACACCAGTTTATTTTAATGAAAAACACAGATTTATATTGCATAATTGGAAGATTAAGGGCAGACTAAAGAAAAAAGTTTACTTATACAATACCAGAGTTTTAGCAAATACATGTATAGTTTTACTCTAGCAGGACTCACTCATCTCAGGAAGCTTAGAATTTTACATTTCATATATACTCGTTTGCCCCTATTTTCTGAAAGTCAAAGGAGCTTGATTGAATGCAGACTACGAACTTGTTCACTACAAACCTAGTTAAACATGAAATCTTGTGGGATTAGCTTAATTGTTCCTTAAATAAAAACGCTACTTTGTACACAGACTACAATTTTATGCTTGCCAGATAAAGAAATGTGAACCTGTCCAGAGACACAGGAATTTGTCTGTGTAGGAGTATCACTGGGCCAACTGTCTTGCCTTTTATGTGATATTGTGGTGTAAAACATCACTCCACTGGTTTCCTTTTACAGAAAATAGTCTCTGTGGTGGCACACTGTGGGAACTGAAGTATCAAATTCTATTTTCCCTTCAAAGATCCAACTCCGTTCGTACCCCGCTCCTGACACGGCGCTCTCCGTGAGTGTCAGCCAGCGCGGGGGCTCGGGGATGCTGCGGCACGGCGGGGGAGCTGCAGGGAAGCTGTTCCAAGCAAAGCAGGAGGTGCCACTCTTTGCCACGGGAGAGGCTGCCATAGGTAACACCACAGTGTTTGAAATGAGGGATGGTATCCCTGATAAGATTACACGGTAACTAAGGAAATGAGGAAAGTGTTTTATTATTCCATTTTTAATTTTCAGAGGATTATGTGACACTTCTGATTATCAGACATTATTACTCTGACAGCAAAGTCTTCTGTTTTTCTTTGTCTTCCCTTCTGCCTCCTTGAAAGTAAGGATTGCTGTAATTAAAGACTTTATTTGTTATGTAAATGTAACCATAAAACCTGTGGAGTTCCTATCTTCCAGAGCTACCAGACCAAGCAAATAAATACAAAATTTCTGCAAGTGTTCTCAAGTGACCTATTCTGTTTAATCTCGTTTCCTTTCTTCCTAACCAGTCCTCTCAAAAAGCTTCTCCATGTCAGGGGCCAATAGTTTAACAAAGGAAATGCGAAGCAGAAAGGAGAGGCTGGCCAGGAACCGCTGGAATGGAGAAGCTGGGACACTGCTGGACTCTGAACACCAGCAAGTCTCCAAGTCTGCACAAAAACGAACAACCTATGGGTGAAAACACCATGGGAAGGTGATTCGAGCAGCAAGGTGTCATTCACTCCCTCTTCACTACAAGGAGCCGTCGCCACCCCTGGGCCCTTCATTTAGCCGCATTTAGCATGGAGCGATTGTGTTACTCCCTTCAGGTAACACATTCCCATGTGGAGTTCTTGACCACCTCATGGCAGGCTCTGCACGTGCTTCCCCTTCACAGTGTCACTGAATGTAGCTCTTGACTTTGTGGTCTCCAAAAATCATCTTCTGAATGTGGTGATAAAACCTGCCTCCACTTGAGAGCCTGTTGCAGTCCAACAAGTCCCCGGACGGGTGTGGCTGAAGTGTCTGTGTATCGCTGACAGGGTGGTTGCACTTTCAGTCCTGAGCCTTCTTCACATTCAACTCCTTTGTACCAGAGGGGTGGTGGCTGGTGTTAACTCTGCTGCCACTGGCAGAATGTGGTGCATTTATACATTTGGTGTTTGTTATTCTCCCTGCAACCACATTTAAGTACGCCCAGTGAGACACTCATGCTCAGATTTTCTGCAGGAACTCCTGGGTTACTCCCAGCGACACTAATTTATCTGTCACAAAGTGTAAGTGGAAGACACAAGAGGCCAGATTCTCTCTAAATCTGAGTGAGCTCTGCAGGGAACCAGTGCTACTGCTCTGCTCCCCTCTCAGCTCCACTTACAGCAGTGATTACTTGGCTCAGGCTCATGAGCATCATGTAAAATCCTTATGGATCCTCATGGCTCCAGTGCTCAGGATTGATGATTCTTTCTTCTCTTTTAGCATCTTGTGAATAACTTAGAATTTTTTTCATCCTTATGCAACTCCCTCTCTTCCTGGTAATTTGCCTCATTTTGTGCTATTGGAAAGTGCTTAGTCCGGATTGCTTCACTGTGAGTACCTAATGACTGCTGCTGCTTTCCCTATCATGTGCTTGGGACAAGGGTGAGGTATCAGCAGAGAGCTGACACCACTTCAATCCCTAAAGGAGTGATAGTAGGAACTCCTCCTGTAGTTAGCCTCAAATGACTTTCATCTGTACCACTTGAGCACACAGGAGTCTTCCTGCAGTTTAACAGCATGGCACAGATGAGATGTCAGAGGATGAACACAATAAACATGCAAGGCTAGTGAAGTTAGAAAAGTTTCATTTTTATTTTAACAGTATCAGAGTTTTACCTCCTGTCTTTCCGTGCCTGGGAAATCAGGAATGCCTTTGCTCTCAAGACCTTGTAATCTAATGCCAGGTCTTGCTGGCTTTTACAGTTGAACCTTAGTGCCTCGTTTCATGTGTGGTCCCTTTGACTTTGGTAACACTCCTCACAATGGGGCTGGCAGCTCTTGCTCTGGAACCAAGCTGATTACTTCTCTGGGTTCAGGGTCTGGCTTTGAGATAAGATGTGATCAGGAAAGATGATAAATATTTCAGCAAGTAATCAAATGTGTGAGAGCTGTCTGGTTATTATCTTTGGATTAGTATCTGAGATTTGTATCTGGGAGCAAACTTCAATGCAAAGACATCAAAGTCCCATCAAACGTGGTAGTAAATATGTGTGCCTGATAAATCTATTGACTCTTTGTCTGAATTATTTAATGGAAATTGTGGGACTGCATTAGACGGCCCTGCCCTTTGCTACTCAGCTGTCCTTGCAGCATTTCATTTCTTTTACACCTACAGTGTGGTCATGATAAATCTTCTACACACTGTTAAGTAATTTCCTAAGTGCTCTCAAAATGAAGGCAGCAATTCATTGCTGTCACTTTCGGCAATTATTACTGAAATCTACAGGATAATGTTTCGGAATAATTAACCTTAGTTAATCTTAAGCCTTGAAAGATTTTCTGGTGTTGCTCAGCAGCCTGTAAGCTGCCAGTTGTACGTTTGTACATTCGGAGCTGTTGCAAGTTCACAAACCCTGTCGAGTGAGCTCTGTCTGCTTTACTGATTTCAGCTCAGGCAAAGGCACAGCACTGTACAGCTCAACTTGTAAATGGCGTATCTTGGGGGGTTTTGTTATTAGATTTCTGTGTAATACTTTCCAAACTCTACTTTATTGTATTTTGCAGTTAAAAAACCACCTGGATATTCCTTTTCATTTTTTTTTTTTTTNAAAAACACTATCTGTGAGACAACTTGTAAATGGCGTATCTTGGGGGGTTTTGTTATTAGATTTCTGTGTAATACTTTCCAAACTCTACTTTATTGTATTTTGCAGTTAAAAAACCACCTGGATATTCCTTTTCATTTTTTTTTTTTTTTAGTCTATCTCTAAACCCTTAGCCTTGCATGTTTTTGTAATGTGTAAGACAGACTGCGAGGCTTCAGAAGACTTGTGCAGCTGGTAGCTTTTTGATGATTTCATTTCACAATTCTTTGGAAATAAATGTGAGTACTAATGAGAAGAATGAGTAAAATGTCAGTTGTACAAAATATAAGTGATCTGTTCTAAAAAAATACAAATGCTTCTGTCAGTTCAATTACACCTGTGCATCGTTCTACTTTAGAATAGCAGAGTAAAATAAGTACAGTCTGATGAAGGACACAAATTTTTTGATCCAAGGAAACATCATAAATCCTTAATACTAGAATTTTTAGTGAATGTTTTAAGGCCTGGGAGATGGGGCTATGTCCAGGTGTCCTTTGAACCCTGCAAGGTGGTTAAAGGGAACAGTATAAAGCTGAAGTGACATACATGGAGATAAATGCATAGGATGGCGATTTACAGAAGGGGAACAGCAAGTTCATGGGAATAGCAAGACAGCCATGCATGGGAAATAGGGGAAATGAACATTTACAACATTCTCCAAGTGGGAAAATTAGTTGTGAGGAATCTCTTAAAATATCTTCTTTCACAGGAAGTAAAATCTTATTTATTTATCTCAAGTCAAATATTCATTGCCCTGCTTGAAGAAAAATGAGAGCCATGATAGGTTGAAAGAGTATAGCCAGTTACAATCATCATCTAAGGTCTTCATAAAGCAGTGAAATAGTGCTAGAAAGGGATAATCACTTTTATACATTTTTAAATTAATACAAAATGCTACTCTCCCACTTTCGCTGTACAGCCTGGGTTTTAGAATGCCAAGAAAGTATTTGACATTTACAAGAGATTGCAGGCACTAATACAAATAATTTTTATCCATTTATGCATTTTAACCACCATGCTGAGTGAATTGTTGGCTCTGTACAATTAGTCTCTTTACTTCTTGACAATGTAACCACAGATTTTCACAAATTCTATTAATAATGCAAGGTGGAAGCTCTGTTCTCCAAGTCTGCTATTTCGCTTCTAGAAAAACATTTAATTTCTTACAAACCTGATACAAATAGGCCAGCTGACAAGTATCCCAAAAGAACAGAATATGCTTGGAATAGCAAGATTCAAACTGATGTAGTTTTGGCAAAAGAAAACAAAAGTTATACAAGCTGTATTTGTCTGAAAAATTAAAAATAGGAGCCTTTGTCATATATGGCAAGAGAGGCCAGGTTGAGTCATGATTGATGTCACTTGCAAGAATACTTTAAGCTTAGAAAATGACATCAGAATCATCAGAATTTGGTGAGATTTAGAGCAGTTCCTGAGGCCAGGGTGCTAGGGATTTGGGAAGATACTTTGTGGATGATACACAGCACATTGCCAGACATCATCTGAACAGAAGCCAGGAGTTATGGTGCTTTCAGATTACATTTCTGAATGATGGATATAATTTGTTTTAATAACATTCATTTTAAGTTAAATGCATGTTTTCAGTTTTTCAGGTTTGGTGCAACCCCGCATTTCAGGCTGGCAGAGCAGTCTGTCACTGCCTGACCTCTCCCCTTACTCACTTACATGACAAGTTTCCAAGAGCAGTCAGGAGTGCTTTCCTTATTACCACGAGTCTGCAAATACAGCAGGATCTCTTTCCATCTACTCTTCTCCAGTTTTAGTGCTCAATTCCTGCTGACTTTACTACTGAGCATTTATAAGTCAGACTGTAACAGTACATATGTATGTTAGAAGTATTTCTTTTAGCTCCCAGGCTGAAACTAGACTTTGTCTGTCTGTCTGCTACTGCTGGTGTTAAAATGGAAGTAACAAAACAGAAAAGGTGCTTGGATTTTGCTTTATTAAAGATAACAATAAATCATGCAGAGCCCAGGTCACAGAGGGTCTGGGCAGAGCTTTTGCTGTGCGGAGTAGCGAATCTCTCAGGAATAGTTTCTTACATTTCTCCTTTGATTTGCCACATACAGCAAGTCTTTGCTCCTTAGAGTAATTTTAGTGTGAAAATCAGTATATTTAAGCTAACTACACAATACTGCTTCTGATCTGGTTAGGTCTGTTTTGCTTTGGATTAGCTTTTAAATGTGAAGAGAAAGTAAACTGCAAATCACGTTTCTAAGCAGACTTGTACTTGCATTTAGCAGCAGCATGTTTTGTTCCTAAAAATGATAGATGTTATTGAAAAAGAGAGTTGTACAGTTGCTTGGCTGCATGCCTTTCACAATATGCATAATCAGTTTTCATAACTAAAAGGAGTTGTTCCAGGAAAAGAGAAAGCTCATCCCACAAGCAGCTCCGTGGGTGAAGTGTGTGTGGTGTGTGTCAGCTAAGAGCCGCCGTTATCTGCTGTTTAGATTTGCACGTTGCCCTCGTTCCTGTTCTGTTTGAAGAGCCAAGTGGTGGATGAATTATTCCTGGTATTCCTGACTTTCACTTCAAGCCAATAAACACCTGTGTGCGACTGGTCTGCCAGAGCCATTCCATGAAACATCTGGGCATGCTCCAGCCCTGGGGCTACTGGCGTTCAGAACAGCTTTCCCTGATCCTACCGCTCACTGCAGCTGCAGTCGGGCCTGAGTACACGCAGGAATTGGATCTGGAATCCCATCACTCCCATGCACCCAACTCTCCTGGTGGCAGAAGAAGCAGAAAAAAAGGACAAGGGCTCTAGTGGATTATGCCAGTGGTGAGGCAGAGGGAACTGTGTGTGATTCCTTTGAGCAGAGGGAGTTTTCCGTGGCCTCCTGTGTTGTGTAGTGCACAGAAGGGACCCGTGCTGGAGGATGAATCATGCCATAGTAAAAGTGAATGTGCTCTGTACAACCCGTACTTTGTTGCAGCTGTTGGAAGGAGACAGTGAATGAAGAAGACAACTGCAGAGAAGGGAACATGTTTTCATGATTAAGGCATGAGTGCAGGTCTGGGGAACCAAATCGTACCCCTGCTTTTGCGACAGATTTCCTGTGTGATACGAGTCACTTTGCACACGTGCTCTGTTTTTCATGGTGCCTGGTATGAAGGAGTGTAATTTGTAGAAGTGTCACTGCAAACTGTAGGCAGTGGGAGCTGTGCTGTGCTGAACACTGAGAAAGCAGGCACCCTTTGTCCCAACGAGGCAGGCAAGCAAAGTGGAGGCAGGGATTACAAAGAGAAATATTTGTGAGTTCAGTTTCTGTGGTTGAAGAACAGCTCGAAGGGGTTCGTCCTTCTCGAACTTGTCCTTTCCTGTACCTAAAATAAGAGCATATTTCTAGTTAAATACAAGTGCAGAATTTGTGAGCAATTGCTGAGTTTCAGATGCATCTGCTAAGCTGAGAAGTAGCAAAGTTACTGTTTAGCTTGTATAAAGTTACTTGTCTATCCTTATCTTTCTTCTTTATCTTTTCAAATGGAAGTGTTATTGCATCACTGAGCAGTTACTGAGGAAGTCCCTATTAAGGCAATATTGTGAATACTTGTATGCTTTTGCTGGCCATATGCAAAGTTAGAGATTCAGTAACTTGTGTTTTCCCATAGTTTTAAGGTGCGAAACAAAAGCTTAACAGTACAGCTAAAAGGAATAAAAATACTACGCTGTTCCGTGGGTAAATTTGAAAAGGACAATAGGGCACTTTATGGGAAGATACTTCATCAAGTGAAGAGTTACTCTTCTGCTTATGCACAAAATAAAGCATGATGGTTTGTATTGTGGATCTTATGCATCATCACATTTTCATTACATGAAAACTGAATTTTGTATGGATGCCATCCTTCTATCAAAACGGGCAAAGGCAAATGTGAAATGAAACTATGAGAACAAGAAAGCATATAACTTCACAGATTTCTGTAGTATACTTTTGTCAGCTTAAATATTGTCACTGCTTGATGTTGTAATCCAGTGCCAAGGACAATTACAATTTGCTCTTTAGGAGTGCTATTTATTTTGCATATTCACCATATTTCATTAGAAAATTCTTCTATTCCCCCACTGGTTAATCAGATTTTTAAAACAATACATTTGGGAGTGCCTGTTTTATGTAACTGGAAGAGGTATGCTCCGTTCCACCAGAGGTGTTAGTTACATAGGTGACTAGAAAATTACAGGATTGTTTTTTACTTTAGTAATCAGAAACACTACATACTACATTCTTCTACGGCTTCCATACTACATTGGAAACCCAGCTATTTTCTAAATTTTGTTTATTTGAGATGTAACCTATATTTTTGTTGGAACACAGATTATACACTCAAGATGTACATAAGGCACCAAAAGTGGAATTCAGGCAATCCAAATCCACAGAAGTGATTCAGAAAACCTCTGCTTTACTGACTGTAAAATCTGAATTCACTTGGTTATGTTGTTTTGGTCCTGTCAGTCTGCTAAACAGCTTCAGCCTGTTTCATAGAAGGAAATCCCACTGGACAGGGACTGGGGCTCCATGAGGAGCCTTGGGAGAGTGCCTTAGAGCCCTGGAGCCACACAGGCACCCCAGGCTCCAAAAAGAAGTGGAGAGTTTCAGAAACCGCTCCACAGTCACCATTCCTGTTTGGCAGACTCAAGAGCTGAGTACAGCATGTCTGTGTGTGCAGTGCAGCATGTTCACAGAATCTGAAAGCTGTACCATGTTTTGAGATGTATTTGAATATGGTCTGCTCTCAGTCTCAAACAGAGCATATATAATTATCACCAAAAGTGGCCATCACCAGATCATCCTTTACACTTACCAGCATTATGTTAGCAGACAACATCTAGTATTTCTAATTACTGTATTCTACTTCTACAGAGAACAAAACAAAGCTGGGTTTAATTGTAAAGTCTCAATAGAGTGCGATTGCAAACAATTTGCCCCCCTGAAGATTCTACACAATCCTTCCCCATGTGGAGTATTTAATTCCAGTTTTGCTTACTTTAAACTGAACGGAATTTTTGTACCAAATTAGGACAACTAAGTCCTTCCACGCAGAAAACTACTGAGCTCACTGAATATTCTTCTGTCGTGGTGCCAAACCATACAGTAATCATACTGGGGATATGGATGGAAGAAACGTTGCTCTGCACAGTAATTCCATATAGGAATCACTATTGATTACAGTGAGGCTACTTTATGGGTAGTGGTAAATTATGAGGTTTCTCTTGTAAGTGAGAACATTGATTTACATGAGTAATGCAAAGGCTCACACGTAAACCCAACTCAAACTTTAACTGTCAGCCGTAACACATCTATTTATACCACAGATCTGTGCTTAGCTACTTATATTTAATTACAATCAGTTGTGGTGCCTCCATTTTCTGTGTTTACCCAGAGAATCACATTTCTGAGGTCAAATGGAATGACAGTTATACTGTAGTTATTTGAAAACATGCTTAGTTGTACATTCTGCTTGTATTTGAATTTCTTCAGAAGAGAGAATGGGTATGATTCATCAATCCTTCCTTACATGAATAAAATTTCACACACATCAGGTTTAGTCAGGGCATATCTGTGCTGCACAGCACGGTGCTGTGGAGAGATACCCAGATCAGCTCCAAAGGAGCCAGCTCGGATAACTGGAAGCAGTTTAACCACATTGCTTAATGCTGCACACTGTCTAATTTACCCTGGTTTTTAGCAAAGTAAATTAGCTTTGACAAAGCACTGCACAAATAGGCTACCCTGCTCCCAGTCCACGAGCCAGCTTTGGCACCAATTTCTATGTTGGACTTACTGTGCAATACAGCACAACACAGCTAGTAGTAGATGCAAAAGACTCCTTGCATTAAAATGTGCAGATTCACATCCTCAAATTTTATTCTGCACTTACTCATTTTAATGGCATAAAGCACTTCTAATTCTTAAATGTCACTGCTTAAAATGCAGTGGTATTACTGAATCAGAACATCAAAAGACTACAATAAATGAGTCACTAAAGCACATCAGTTTAGGCTTGCCATGGTCAAATATGCTTCTATTATTTACTTTATTTATTTACTGACAGCAGTAGCAAACTGCTAATTGGTAGTAGATTTATTCAGACTCTTAAGCCCAATTTCTACTGACTTTTGGCATCCTTATTTCCAGCATGAAAGGCTTTACCAAAATCCTAACAGATCACAAACCTTTCACACTGAAATCTCAAAAGAAAAACGTCATTAATATAACTAAATTATGTTTTAGAATGTCACAGGACCTACATTTTTTTAAAGACTCTGGAAAAATGAAGTTTTATTGCCTGCTTTCTGACCATACTGTTGATAGACCAAATCTTTCCTCCCATGAAATCAATGACAGAAATCCATTGATGGTAATGGGTGCAGATACTAAAGTGTCACCATATACAATTTTCCAGGAGGGACAGAATCCCTTTTCATCTCTCAGAAATTATTTCAAACTTCCTAGTAAGACAGTCTTTTGGCATCATAATCAGCAACCTTTTCAATACCAAAGCAGTACATGCTAACTTGATATTCCAGGAAAAAATGACGTTCAAACTATTCAATGTTATTCTTCCCAAATCTAAACAGAGCACATATACATGCATTTTGAAAAAGTGGCCTGCTTCAGCCCCCAGATTTTAAATTCAGAGTTGAAGGCTTGCTGAAAATCAACAGCTCTTGTAATAAGCTGATATATTATTTTATACATAAATTGGGTAGAAAAGTAAGAGTTTTAAAAACAAGATAGTTTTAATATCTATCTCTGCTTGAGCTAAAATATAAAGCATAAGAGCTACATGCAACTCCTTCTACAATAAAATAACTAACTACCTAACTGTGGCAGAGCTCCAGATCCTCTAGAAGAACCTTAATGATCCTAAATTTAAATTAAAGTACTTGAATGTACACAGTTATTACCAGAAAAAGAAATGGAAAAAATCAGAGGAAAAATGTACCCATATGGAGGACTCTAATATCCATGGCACAGATCTTGAGAACAATACCAGAAAATTGGCTGAATTAACTGTATCAGAATGTACACTATGCAAGAAGACATGTATATGCAACACGCATTTCTGCTTCTCTCAATAAAAATAATTTTGATAAAAAGGCAACTCTCCTCCCCAAATTGAAGTTCTACTGTAAAAGGATTTGGATCAGAGCTATAATCCCTGTTCTCATCCATGCAGGAGTTTGTTTTCATCCAAGTTCAGTGAAAATGTCATATTCATCAAACATATTCTGTGGACTGAGAATTTTTTTTTTTTGCTTTGTTCAACAGCTCACTCAGTGCAATAACTATGAAGCAGAAATTTAGATAAATACATTATTTTTCTACCAGGCACTGGATTAATGCTCAACCTTGCAACATCCAACAGTTGCTCCATATTAATTTTATAGCCAATTTCTGCTCAAACCCTGTAGCAATTTGGCTTTATTCTGATCTCTGCTCCTCTCACAATTTCACATTTTCCCATATAATATTACCATACCACCATAAATGATAGAAGCAGTCTCTTCAAAACCGGTGATTGCTCCAAGGTGCTTGAATTTCTGACTTGAAATGACCTGCAAAGAAGAGAAAACGTCCTGATGTCAGTCTTGGCTTTCTTTCTGATTAGATAACATGGGGAAAGTGATGCTTTTTCTTTTTTAGCTTTATTTTTTGTTAGTTTTGTGAAAACTATACAGGGAATTATCCAGAATTACTATTGGTGATTACCTAAGGAGTGAAATGGGGATACTATAGTAATAACTGGGAGCTGAGTAACTGGGAAGCATTTTAACCTTCTCTCTAACTATGTAGTGAATTTCTGTGTTCATATTTGCACCTCGGGCGAGAATCTGCTCTTAGAGAAACAGTCAAACTCTCTCTCCTGATTAATATCCCCACATTACAGTCCAAAATACTTTCCACCAATAACTCCCATTTTTTCTCTAGGAAAAGAAATTCATAACTGGGGACTACTTATGACATTCTATTTCTAATTTTAAAACAATCTCCTTTTCACACTCCCACCACAAAACAAACAGCCCAATCCTTTTTCCCTTTTTCCTCTTGAAAAAGGAGGCAATTTATAGAAACTACTAAGAAAGCAAAAGGCATTTGAGCTCCTCAGCAGCATTCACTTGCAAAGGTTTTATGTTTGAAAGCTAAAAAACGCTCTTTTATGTTTGAAAGCTAAAAACGCTGTCCTCAATACAGTACAAGATACACTGTCTGCAGTATTGCTTTTAACATCAAATTACTGCAAATGTCTAGCACCACAAGCTAAACCTATAACTAAGAAGTGTAGCAAGCAATTTTTCTACATACATTTAAAAATAATTCTCAATCTTTATTTTTACTTGCCAGAAAGTTGAATTCCTTTCAAAATGGCAAAGGTGCAAAGTGTTTCTGGATATACACCTAACGTCGAGTAACTTGCAGGGTTATCACTGAGTCCATTGCACTTGGCACCCACTGTTTTGGATACATATTATTGCTTTGATTTTGTTTTGTTTTGCTTTGTTTTGTTTTAATTTAATCTCTGTTCCTTTGGAGAAAAGTATCACTGCGAAAGTTCCATTAATTTTTATAGTGTAAATTAAAATGCCTGATTTACACTGAAGCCTTAAAAGGCTGCTATATCCTTCAGATTGCTGCACAGAAACTGTATTAACTTTGTAGTTAAAATCCACTCACAAAGCCAATTCAATTCACCAGTGAGCAAGTTTTAAAAGACACGGTGTAGTTTCCATTGATACTGAATTGCTAAACTATTAAGGTCAGAACAATTAACTAGTTCTAGGAAAAGCATTTTATCTGTACATCAAAAGACATAGATATTCTTTCTACATGGAAAAATACAGGCAAAGTATGTTTTTTTTTTGCTCAGGGAAGGATCAATCATAAAAATAAAGAGAATTAGCCATTAATGGTTTCTGTGTGTAAGGGTTGTACCAGTACATGAATAAATTAAGGTGGCTCATTGTGTCAATACTTTAGTGACTCAACCTCTAAAAATCAGCATTTGAAAACAATTCCAAATTTATTCATATACGTAGAAAAACCTGCTTCAGAATAGCTTTCTCCAAAGATTTCTCTTTCAGTATTATTTGGCACACTTTTTTTTTTTGCAGAAATTTCAAGGCAAAATATTACATGAAGAGGGAATCAAAGTTGATGATGCAAAAAGATAATGTAGGGATTAAAAAGTAAAATCTTTGAATGTAATTATTCCCCACTAAAGTATTACAAACCCAGGAAAAACAACCTAAGTTTCACTGAAGTCACATACCACCATCTTTAGGCCCCTGATAACCAGAGCTGGTTTTTTTTCCAATGGTACAAAGAAAACAAATGAATTTGCTGCATCTTTCAAAACCACAGTCTTCTAACCTAGTATTACAAATATTACTATGACATAGTTGCAGTCACCTAGTTATTACACCAGACTGATAATTTCTTTCAAATTATACTCAAAAATCCTTAAAAGTTCTGGGTAGTAGTTAACAGAAATTAACAAAAGGGAATAAATTGCCATCCACAAATAGAGAGAAGTCTAGTAACACAGTTCATATTCTGAAATATTTTATTTTTTATTGATAGAAACTGATTAAATCACATTCAATCTTGGACTGTAAAACATGAATCCCATCTGGAAGCAATTTCTAAAAAAGAGCAGCAGAATCTCTGTTATTGTCATTGTTCAGAAAATAACTGTGCAGATATTGTCAATCTATCACTCATTAACCAAAATATTGTTCTTCCTTATTTTCTTTGAAGATTTTTGAGTAACTCTTTCTTTGCCAGACACCCATGCACACTCTTGCACACCTCTGCCCCTTGCATGAAGTCCCATTTGAAAAGTGACCTTTCCTGTTTCTTAATTTTTAAGCCCAAGAGAGTGTATTGCACAATGTCCGAGCCTGAAAAAGCTTCACTGCAAATAATCTGTCATCTTTTGAAGCATTAATTACTCAGAAAACAGGATATAAGTAGGAGATCACAACACAATTCACAGACTGGGTGAAAAATCTGTAGTCCTTTTCTTTCTAAAGATTAGGCTTTAAACAATGTTTTCCATAAAATCTTGCTTAAAGAAAAGACATCAACAGATGCATCATGCCCTCTGCTTCATTTACATTCTCATGTACATCACCTCTTGAGCTGAAACCCTGCCTTTCCACAAAGCACTACTTCCCAATTAAAAAAAAACAACCAAACACACAAAAAAACCCCAAAACACAACAACAAAAAATAGATTACTAGACATTAAGATGCATAAAAATGTTTGTTAAGAACTCCAGGCACTTAAATGGTGCTTTTGTACTGATACAAAATGAAACAAAAGCATTATTAAACCCTTTACATCAAAACAGTAGGACTTCAGCTTGTTTTGTGAATGCCAAAAATATGTAAATTTTGCAAGAAAGGCAAGCTAATGAATAATAAATGTAAATTGATGAATATTATATTGTTTTCTGCTGATTTTCAGCCTGTCTGACAAACTGACCATGAAGCTGATCAGCTAAACTGCTGTTTAACAGAAGGGCTAGCTGGTATGATTAACCTTTTTATTTTACGTAAGCCTCTACAATATTTTTTACAATGGGTGTTACTGTTCTGCTTCAACAGTAATAATTTACACCCTCCTCTAAAATAATGCAAGAAAAAATATACATGAAAAATTGCTTGCATATTCTGGCTGCAACTTTTAGATTGTAAAAAAAATTCCAATTGCCTTACTCTCCATGTTAACAAACTCTTCATATTCCCCATTTCTTTGTGCCAGTAAGAAATGATCTCATCTTTTGTTACTGGCAAACATCTCACCTACTGTTTTATAAAGTATCTTTTACATTCAAAATGTAAAAATAACAGAGAAAAAAAATCACTCCTACATAAATGTACTACTAGTAGTTTACAGAATTAGCTAAACATGGTGCAAATGCCATCTCTGGGTGGATGCAGTTCCTGAGTGAGCTGTTTTTGAGAACACATTGCAGCTTTATTGCCTGGAATTTTTTGATTTTAGGGCACCAAGAGAGTACTTTCATATTTCTTTAAGGGATTACTTAACATTTTAGCTTTCAGGCAAAATTTTCTTCCAAGATGTCCGTTTATACTCTTGTGCTAGGTAGATGAGGGAGTACCTCAGTACTAATTTTTCAGTGATAGCTGAGGTAAGAAGGCAAGATTCCGTGTCATCCAGCAAGATATGCCTTATAAGAATGTAACCAAGGGAATAACCCAGAGCTCCAATACCAATGCAGTAACTGCAGTAACGACTTGCTACAACTGATACATGTCTGAAAACATGCAAAAAAAAACTACAGAGCACAGAGACTACAAGCAGGAACAGAAACTGTTCATATCAATTCATAATTTTCAAGACCACAACCCTTCGTGAAATATGTTTCAAATTTAATCTTATATTCAAAAACTACTTTGTAAAAGAGGAAGAGGATGGGGACCAAAATATAGTGACCACGTGCTATAAATATTTGTTTTGTTTAAAAGTGGAATTTGATTTTATGAGGGCAAACTGCAATATTATATGCTCAAATCCTGCAGAAAGCTGCAAACTCGTCAGCTGAAAATAAAAGTAATGGATTAAAAATTGGTTGATTTATTCAATTACAAGGTGACAACAATCCCCAAATGTGAAAACCAACTGTAATCCTAGAATGTAGTAGTTGAGGAGCTTCCAAAAGAGATGAAGGCTATTAATGCCATTTTAATGGAACTTGGTGAAAGGATCTTTAGAAACAGTGTCGAATCTATTTTATTGAAAAAGATCAGACAGGAACACAGGGAAATAAGGAAAACTAAGATGATAAAAGAAATTAAGAACTTGCAGTCTGCGTCTAGAGGAACTGAACTGGTTTAGCCAAACAAAGTTAGATCTAGGAGAAAATATTCTAACTCAGAAAATGGGTGTAAAATCTGTGGAGGAAAAGTAGCTGTTGAAAATAAGGTAAAGAACCAACATTGGTACAAGAAAAATATACACAAAAACTAGTAATACAAATTGAAGTTATAAATAAAATCAGACGGTTTCTAGGCTTCAGAAGAGTTAGAGGAGTCTTCCTAGAAGAACTGCTACACTACAAACCCTGCATTTGCCAGCCACAAAGAAAAAAAGTGGAAAACTTCTGACTCTATAGCATTCATAGGCACTGCTTCTATTATCAAATCCCAGCAGCATTCCTCACTGCTGGCTTGCAGAATCTGTTCTGCTTTTTAATTTTCTGACTTACCTGTTCCCACAGAAAGTTCCACTGGTAACTCAACCTGAGCTAGTTACCAAAGCTCCTTTTATGGCCAGTGGAGATGCACAGCCTTTGAGGGCACACCATCCCATTTATCTCTGCCATTGAAATATCTTTTCTTCTTGCAGTTCAGTGAAAGAGAGTGATCTCATTTAGGAATTCTATTTCTTACTCCACCGACTTCTTGCTTAAAATACTCAGCTCCGTGTGAAAACCCACTGTCTTCACTCCCCACCACCTATGGCAGGGATACTTTTATTCTCTTTCGTGTTTTGTTTCTTGCACCTTCTGCCCTCAAAATCAAATTTTAAAGAGTCATTACTTCAGTAAAATGAAGAGATTTAATCCCTTCTGGAAATGCATTCATATACAGTATTCCACACAGAAAAGAAATTGCATTAAGTCTTTAACCAGGCTTTTAACTAAAAAATTCTCTTTCAATTGCACCTAATAAAATTAGTAATTTTCGATCTTCTCTAAGTTAAACAAGTAAAACAAGAAAAGCCAATGCTATTCTTAAACCATTACTGTGCAGACTGCATGTACTTATACATAGTTACTGCTTGAAAGTTTCGGTAATTAAAATGTATATGAACTATCACCTCCATGCAAAAAAGTGTATTAATCCATTACTGTTATTCTTTGAGATACCCCCCGCATACATTCAGTGACCTTCCTCATTATTAAAAGTTTCTTACCCGGTTGATTTCTCAGCTGGTAAAGTTACTCTTGGCTATGTTGACTCTGTGGTGTTAGAAGCTGGGTACTTCTGCTGGACTGTCCTCAAAAGGATTATTTTCTTGTGCCTTCATAAGGACACATACGCTGGAGTGCTGACCAGAGCTTCCTAAATTCAGTCAGTGTACTGCAGGTAGCCATTCCTTCCTAAATCCAATCTAAGTCCAATTTTTATCATCTGATAGGGATTTTGATGGAGACAACAGAACTGGAGGGGTAGTTTACAAGTGGGAAGTCAGAGAATATAATTCTTTTTGGCTCAGTGGTATGAAAGATGAGACAATGCATGATGAGTTCTATAGGAACTTTGTAACAAACATTTATCCAGAGCGATGGCTCATTCAACAACATATGGATTGATAATAGAATTTGGGGAATAGTGTAGATTTCCATTCTGTGTTTGGGGCTGTCTATTTGTGCGTGTACAGTGCTGTGTTGTCCTCAGTATGTGAAAGGACTTTATTCACTAGCACTGCCCATACCTATAACCTTCACTTCCTTCAAGAAACACAAATTCTACATTACATTTCCTTTAACAATAAGCATTTCAAGCACAATCTGTCACAGTGCCTCAAGAACTAAAAGCGGTCAATCTTAACCTTTATTAATTAAAGCTGTTTTCCTGTAACCCCTGACAGCCAGGGAAAGGTTTAAGCTGTACTGGGTAAAATTCACGCTAAAAACCGCTCGGTGGTCGTCCTTTAACCTTTGGCGGAAGGTAACTCTAGTTACTGCTTTATTTAACTCTACATGGAAAGCATACAGCCTGCTTTACGAGTTCAAATGTCGCTCCCCTTCCCTTCCGATGAGGAATGCCGGCCGGGGCCGCGGCTGTTCCCGCTGTCGCGGTAACGCCGGCCCGTCCCCACGGCAACGCCGCCGGCCATGGCGGGGCGCGGCGCGGCTGGCCCGGGGCGAGGTGAGGGCTGAATATCGGGCGGGCTGCGTGCGACCCCCGGGCTCCGCTGTGTCCCCGCTCCGGGCTCTCGGCTCCCGGCTCCCTCCCGCTCCCACCCCAGACCCTGCCCCGCGCTCCCCACACGGCCGAGGCCGCCCCGGGCCCGGCGCACTCGGGCGGCCCCCGGCCTCCTCGGGCTGGGCGGGCTGGGCCGACCGGCTGAACCCCCTCTGTCCGCCATTCGGGGAAAGCGCCGGGGGGCCATGGGGGCCGTGTCTGTCCGCCTGCACAGGAGGCTTTTAACAGGAAGATCCTTTTGCTACAGCCTCAGCAGAGGCCTCTTGCTGTCGGCTGCCAGAATTTCTAATAACAGCGGGAATTAAGATGAAATAATCAGTGTTTGCACCTGGTTTCCCTATTTCTTTAAAATTTGCGAGTTATCTTCATCAAGTCCCCCTTCCCCTCTTCAGGGATTTAAATAAGTTAAAAGAATCTAATCGTTCCTAGATAGGTTTATTTCAAATCATAGCAGCCACAGCGCATTTAACCATTTGAGAGCTCGGTTTGGTCATTCTGTGACAGGGTCTCGTTGCCGAGGTGCGCTCCGGTGACACTGACCAAGACCATGGGAGTGGCATTGGCGAGAGCGGCTCAGTGGACAGCTGCTGGCTCTGGAACTGGCACACTTGAAATCACCCCTTTGAACGAATCCCTTTTAAATCAAATCATTAAGTTTGCAGAGGACTTCAGCGCTAGGCATCCTCAGGAAGCGGCATTTGTCTTCAGAGAGCCCCTTGAGTGGAAAACGCACTTGGACTCTTCAATGTTTGGGAAGGGTTATGAGATCAAGTAAGTCTGAATTGCAGTGTGTTTTCAAATGCAGATGGTGAATTATTGTCCTCATTTAGCATAAACAGAACTTTAATGTATTTGGGAGGCTGAAACAGGTGGGGGTTTTGTTGATATATATTGAAAATTTTAAGTGAAAATTTGTAGAGTGTAAAAACTCACTTTTTGAGAATTTGAGACAATTCTGTCTTGTTTGTAATGCAGACCTGTTTAGCCAGTGATATATACAACATACCCCGTCTATTCCCAAGATTTTTACGTGTATCTAACAGTGATTAGCTGTGTCATTTCTCTTGGTGTTAGGAGTTGCTCCTGTTTGGTGGGTTGACCTTGGCTGGCTGCCGGGTGTCCAATAAGCTGCTCCCCCTCTACACTGGATGGGAGAGAACAGTACAATGGAAGGCCCATGGGTTGAGATATGGACAGAGACAGATCACTCACCAGTTACTGTCATCAGCAAATCGGACTTGAGTCACGGAAATTAATTCAATCTACTGCCAATCCAAAGTCAGAGCAGGATAATGAGAAATAAAACAAATCTTAAAACCTTCTACCTTCCTCCCACACCTATCTCTTCCCAAGCTCAGCTTCAGTCCTGACTTTCTCTACTTCCTTACCCCCGAGTGGCACAGGGGGATAGGGAATGAAGGTTGAGGTCAGTTCATTATGTGTTTTTCTCTGTCGTTTCTTCCTCCTCACACTCTTCTCCTCCATCTTGAGGTCCCTCCCACAGGACAGTCCTTTGCAAACTTCTCCAGTGTGGGTGCTTCCCAAAGGCTGCAGGTCTTCACAGCCTGCTCCAGTGTGGTCCCTTCCATGGTGTTCAGTCCATCAGGAACAGGCTGCTCCAGTGTGGGTGTGCCTCAGGGTCCCAAGTTCTGCCAGCAAACCTGCTCCAGCATGGTCTCCTTTCTCTATAGGTCCGTGGGTCCTTCCAGGAGCCTGCTCCAGTGTGGGCTTCCCATGGAGTCACAGTCTCCTTTGGGCCTATCTACCTGCTGATGTGCTGTGAATAAATTGATTGACCTTGGAAGTTTTCTGAAACATAGTTTAAAGAACTTGTGAATCTTGCATTATCATGTGATGCTTGAATGAAATTCAAGATTCTTCTCAATTAAAGTTCTTATTTTAAAAGATATAATTTAATTTTTCTAGTGAAGCAGCTGTTCAGTCTGAAGCCAAAGATAAAGATGGCCAACCATTGCTTATCCTCTCAGCATCAACTCTCAGAGTTCGCAGTTTTGACCAGCTGTCCCATTTGCTACGAGTTGCTATGGAAAAAAAGTTAAAGGAAGCACAGGCATGCCTTGAAGGTTTTCTTTCTTCCTTGTTTTTTCATCTCTTTCTTAAGAAATATATGCCTTCTTCGATTCATGTTTATAAAATGTCCAGAAAGGAAGATATGCCTTCATTTTAAGTGTATGAGGTGTTAATTCATGAAGGTGGCTAAAAGTGCTGATCCCAGAACGTAATGGAGTTTCTATTTTTTCTTTCAGTTACACAGAAATTAATAACTCAGAAATTTGGAATAAAGTTAAAATAAAACTGTTGAATCTCATATACAAATTAATGTATACTGAGTAATATCCCAGGTATTGCAACAGACAATAGGTTTAAGTTTTGGAAGAAAAAATAATGTTTTATTTGTGTGCTAATAACAGGTTTTCCTATAGATGTAATTAAATACTTCTTTAAAATGTTACATCCTTTAAAGATAGCCAAAGAAGAAATAATATGCCTAAGGCATTCTTACCTGTACAAGGTTCACTATGAGCACTTCCAAATTCCTTCTCACAGTGGCTTAAAAATATGGGTATGAGTACTTCCACTGTGTCATCTTCAAGTCCTAGATTTTCAAACTGACAAGACTCTTGATATGCTAAACTGGGTATCCTTCTCCTACCTGGAGGCAGAAGAAATCTGTTATATTCTCTGATAATATTAGTAGAAATTATGCTCATATTGGATCAAGTTTCAGAGCCATCTAATCATGGGTCCTGTCACTGATCAACCATGAATATTAGGGAAGAATAATATGGACAGTGTATTATGCAGAGCCATTCACAGATGCATGGGACTTCATTTCCAGGAACAGAGCAAAATGGTTTTGTAAAACACATTGATATGCAGTTATGTCACTGTTTACCAAGAAGAACAGCTGGCATAGCTGAGGAAGTAATGGGGCCATTGGGAATGCTGCTAGAAAAGCTTAAAGATGTTCTTAACACTAAATTGTGTTTCCAAAATGATCAATTTTCCATGAGTTAAGCCCATTGATTTCCTGCTTTGGAATTCAGCCAGGCGTATTTTTGGATAAGGGGACTGTTGATAAAGGGAACTATTTAATATTCACCCCTTGCTTGAATGAATCTTAATCTTTGCTTTGAAAAGCAATATGTTTGTTAAGAAAAAATCTTTTGTTACTGTTTTCATAGTCTTAATAGTACATTTAAATTACAGTAGAGGGATATCAAAGAGTACATCATACAGTAATGTTTGATGAACAGCTATACACATTTTACACTTTTTATTGTAAATTAATAGCCTCAAAATCATTGAGCAATTGAAATAAAAAGAGTTTGTCTTACCTGATAATTTTAAACAAAGCAGCACATGACATGATTCTGTTTCATGTTTACAGCTAACAGAGATCCTATAGTGAAAATTCTTGGCCCTGAATATGGGACTGTTGAAGGAGAAGACAAGTCCATCTTGCATTTATTTGACAAAGTGAAAAAAGAATCTGATCTTGAAACAGAGTTGAAAATGAAAATCGTTCTTCTTCTTCATCAGCTGGATTTGCAACTACTTAATAGTTCTTTGAAACAGATTTCAGAGTAAGTGCATTTCAAATAGAAGCTAAGCATCTCAGCCAGTGCATTTTTTTGTTTTATTGTTAAATCAGATTGGTTTCAACCCACAACATGTGTTTTTGGTGTGACAAAAAAAAATTTATTGACATAACTTTCACTGTTGCTAAGTTAATGAAAAACCATTTTTTTCTAAAGCTTTTTCTATAGGTGTGGATATGCAAGTGTGTACCCACAAGTGTGGGGGTTTTATTGCATATGTTTTGCATTTTGTTAGCTAATTGAAGTCATTTGTACAAACAACAAAGTCACAGTTAACTCTTTTCAAGGAACTGTTTATTTCTTCAGGGAACTGTATTAAGTATTACATTGAATCTCTTTCGTAGTTACAAGGACTTTGCATTAGGTATGAAATTAAACTTTCTCTAACGTATAGATAAAATTAAGAAGATAGGAGATAACCTATTTTCATATTTTTGTTGCTTCTATTAAGACAATGTAAAAGAAAAGAAATGTGTAATATTCAATTCTCTGAGTACATCATTTTGGATGAATCCATATTGGACCATTTTCTATTAATTGCAGAGATGTAAGACTAAATCCAGCTGCTGTAAATAATGAAGTGAGTCTTCTCAAGAAATTCTCTGGACAAGGAGAAGATACCGTACTGGAATCACTGGAATATACATCAGGTACAAATCTGATCATATCTCACATTTACATAGACTTTTATTAAAGTATTTGAGTTCTGTGTGAAATTTTCTGAACTAATTTCAATACTACATTTAAGGTGTTTATTTATACCTTAAAGTTGTAATGTAAAATAAAAAGTATTTTCCAATATACAATGGCATTCCTCCGACTTTACATACAGAAATAATCTCCCAATTATATGAATATTTTCAATGGAAGCAGAGGAAGAGAAATGAGTCCCTGATCCTGAAAAGTGCTAAGCTCAGTTGTAGTTCTTGGTTCGATCAGGCTATGGGTCACAGAGTTTTGGATGATTAATACTTAACAGTATGAATTTTTAAGAGCAAGGTATTGTTTTTGGAGTTTGATTTGCATACGTGTAGTATTAATCATCAAGCATAACTATTACAATATTTTTAAACTGGATTCAAACACTAATACTAATTGATTGCAGATTACATGTTCTCTAATGGATGCCGAGCTCCTCCCTGGAGACAAGTGCATGGAGAAATTTGCTATTTAGTCATCAAACCACATGACACTGATCCTTTGTATGTCACTTGCAGCACAGCAGGAGTGTTTTTAAATGGAGTAAGTAATAATAAAGGATACCATTGAGTAATGAATGTTTTTATGTGCCAAAATCAAAACGCAGTCATGTTTAGGGTAGTTGTATTGGGACTGTAAGACCTGCAGAGCTAGTATTTTGGTACAGAAGGAAAGGCCACAGTAATAAATGTATACTAATTTTCCCATATGTTTTAAGTGCTTTTTCTATAATTCTTATACTAGGAGTATATTCTGCACACTTTGCTAGCAGTGTTTGATTAGTCTTTAAATAACAGTTCTTCACACTATTCCTATTTAAAGGTACTGTGGGACTTGATGCCTCTCTAGTCCCTCATTGTTCATGATCTGAGGTGCAGTATTATTATGTGGGGCTAGTAGAGTTTGCTTTGGTCTTTTTATAAATGATAAGCAGTTCCTTCTTTCAGCAGAAGCTTTTTAGAAATTCCCTCTTTTCTCCTTCTTTTTATTTTGGCTATCTTCTTACTCTTAGATGGGTTTTGTTTAGACCCTTGCATGTGTTAAGTGGTGACCAGAGCTCTTACATTGATTTTGAAGAGACACTGATGTCCATCAGGCATAACTCCACAAATTGATTTCCTGAGAGTTGAAAAATGCAGGGAAATTTTGACTCGGCACATTTTTAATAGATGAAGCTCATAAAGCTCAGGCAGCCGGGTCATGTTATTTTCTGTGCCTTTTAGACATCTGCCATGCTGCACGGGAAGCTCATATTTACTTGACTGTTTGCCATAAGCCATAAATTCTTTTCAGTGGAACTACACAGGGTACAGTTAAATGATGGTTATTGCCTGCAAAATCCTGTGTAAGATCTTGATCATCTGTTGGGGTCCATGGAGATGATCCATGCATCTTTAGGAAGCATGAGACTTCTTCATCTAATTCTTTACAATATGACCTTGGTGCTCTTTTGCACTATTTTATGATGCAGATTAAATTACCTGTGTAAGGCATAACTATTAACAATTTTAAATGTATTCTTTTTTTTAAGGGTCAGCTAAAGGGTAAAGATATTGACTATGAAAGAAAAAGTAATCTATATAAAGATATAGTCACATTTTTAAGGGAGAGATCACCTAGATTTGCAGAAAACATGGCTAAACAGGTATGTATTTATTGATATTTGGTGTACTTCTTTGTGCAAATGTTCATTGGTAAGAATTACATTGTAAACATGGCTGAACGTTTATGTTCTTTATCAAAGATAAATCTATGATTAAAGGAAGAATTTTGAAGACTGGAGTGCTTTTTACAGTTATTATTTGTTTCAGTTTCTAAAAAATATGTTTCTTTTGTAAATAGCAAGTAATACACCATTTCATGTGTTGTTCTGTCATATTTTTTGTATAGAATATCATATATACCAAAGTATATCATACGCTTTGGTTCTATCCTACTTTTTGGTTCTATCATACTTTTTGGTTCTATCATACTTTCCTCAACATGTGAGGTCAGCTTCTAATTTTGCATGAAATGTTTTGTCTGTCTACTGGTCTTGTTCTTTATGGAGCAGTGGAAATGTTAAAGCAGGAAAATGTGATATCTGTATGGAAAAGGTCAGCTTTTTATTACAATATTTTTCTGTGATGAAAACCACTTAAATTTTTATTTTCATTCTTTGTAACCCAAACATAAATAATTGCCCAACTTTTTTATGAGAACTGCCTGATTTAAATATCAGAGCTGAGAGTTAAGTATCTAGCTTACACACTTTGTCTTGCTTCAGACACTGTAAAATGCAAGTCTTTTGGCTTTTATTTAGAGCTCTATACTAGCTAGAATCACACAGTTCCAATACAACTTTAGTTATTTCATTGTTCCTGATAAAACTTTTTTTTTTTTTTTTTTTTTTAAGATTTCTAATGTGGTTTTAACAGATGACTTGGTGGTAAAATTCCTTTCAGGCCAAAACCTGTCAAGGGTTTCGTTGCGGTTATTTATATGCAATTTTAATTATTGCAAAAAGGAAGTAACTAACAGCACAATTTCCTTATCCTCTAGTTCTGATTTTCTGGGATGTAGGGCTGATAATTATTTTTTTGAGATACAGATATTTGACAGTTTTGAAAGAACAGAGCATTCCAAGTCACACACATAAATACAGTAGCTTCTATTAGTAGTACTGGAATTAGATTTGTGAGTTGTTCTGTTTGAAAAGGTATTAAGTTCCAAATTTTTTATCTCATAGGCAAGTATTTTTTAAATGTTATACCTACGTATTGGTTTACACTTCATAAATAGGACAACATATGAATGTTTTTAGACATTGGTTTAATTTATTTGCAGTGATTTGGCTTCATTTGATGATCATGAAAGGTAAAATATGGTAACATTTTACCATTTTTTCAGATCTAATCCTGAATGTTAATATATAGTAATGTTACTATTGATAATAACATACCTTTATTTACTAGTTTTCTGCCCTTGTTAATATATTGTAACTTTTTAAGTTACACTTAATAAGTTACACTTATTAAATAAGAGCAAATAAACAGAATTTGTCATGTTTTCCTTCAATTTTCGTGTAAATCAAACATTCATTATTCCCAAGCTATGTAAATAAGTTTATGCAGAAGAGTATACATCATACTTTTTTAATGTTGTAGGAATTTCATATCATCTTGCCTTGCTCAAGAGCTGGTTTAGTACATTCTGCTTTCTAAAACTAGAATTTAAACAAGTTAATACCGTTGAGCTGCAGAGCATTTGTACCTGAGGGAAAATCTTCTCTGCTCTAGAACTATGAAATGCAGAAAAAAGCTGTATTTCCAAGTTTGCCTAAATGAAGTAAAATATGAGTGGAAATAGTTTTGATTTATTTTCTGAGGAGAGGAGAGCTTCAAAAAGCTCATTACATACACATATATTGCAAAACCAATTAACTTTTATAACATCTGCCTGACCTTGTTTAAGCTAACGTTCAGAATTGCTGTGTTGGCATATAGTCCTGTAGCAAACATACTTTTTAAAGAATGCTTAACTGATCAAGCTACAGCACCAATTCCCCTGTGATTTATCTAGTTTATCATGTGCTAAATTGTCTTGTCTAGAGTACATTTTCAGAATGAGAGCATTAGCATGAGTTAGTTTGGAATTAGACACTTGAGTTGGCAAGGCTTCAACAGCCGATTCTCATCAGGGACCAGTCGAAAACAGACCCTACTGTGACAGTCCCCTTAAAACTGCCTTGAATCAGCCACACAAAGGAATGTCTTCACCTATCTGGTACTGGCAGCTGCAATAACAATAATAATAATAATAACTAACGATCGTATGTTGACTTTCCTGTAAAAGTTGAACGTGTTCCAATAGAGAATAAGAGTTGACAACAGTCCTTTCTGTTCTGTGTATTATTGATCAGCCATGGTACTAGACACTGACAGCTGAAGGATTGGTAGGTGCCACTCAGCTCCAGTCTTGTATGTGTCTTGTTCAACAATGTTTTGTCCTGAGAGACAGAAGGTGAAAAAAATTAAAGGGAATGTGTTTATATTAATTCTAAACTATATCAAATTAAATTACTTGGAACTAGTCTAGCAGTTTATGATAGCCTGTTTTCAGCTTTATGTTCATTACTTTTTTGTGGGAATTTTTTGTAAATCCTTTACGCAGGGAAATAGTTTTTATGTAAGTGATCCATTGAAAGTAGAACAGCTGACTTCGCAATTCTAAATCCTAAAACTCATTTGGACCTAGGTTCTATAAAAGTGCTTGTATCACAGATTTTTGACATATGAGAAATCAAACAACACCAAATATTCAAGAATGTTCTGGAAGTTCCAAATTTATCAACTTGATTAACTTAAAAAACTTCAATTTGCGCATGATAACTGCTGCTTTCCAAATTAACATTTTGTTCTTTTAAAGACAATATAATTTTGTGCTTAGAATCTAATTCAGGGTTTAATGCATACAATTTTTAATCCTAGAATTGTGCTTATAACATACTGTTTTCATATTCATTATTCACACAGCAATATGAGTGACAAACCATGTCTACTTTTATTAGGAACATAGTTTTTTTAAAGAACCAGCACACGAGAAGAATTATCAGCATGTGGAAGGTGCTGAGACTTCTGGCCAGTCACAGAACCTTCATGATTTGACAGAAAAGACTGCATGTGAGAAAGGGAAAAGTTCTTCAGCAGCATCCACCAGCCAGAGGTTAAAACCATGTATGAAGTGGAATAGCAGTGGACTTTCCACTTCCCAAAGATAAGTAGTTATCTTTAAAACTGAATTTGCCTATAGATCTCTCTAAACTGTGCTAATGATAGGGCTGCATGTTCCAGGTTTCCATAATTGTCTTAAGTTAGGAGGAATAAAACAAAGCTTACTGTATGTTAATTTCTAAAGAGCGAGTTTGGACTACCAAAGAGAGCTCTCAGTTTTTTTCTGTCATGCGACAACTTTGATGTTGTTGCACCATTTCCACAGCAAGACAGGGAAGGCATTTGCAATCATCTGCAGTACTGGTCCTCCAGGACCATGATATCATAGTATTTTTGGTCTAAAATGCCTTTTAAAGCACGACTGATTAGAAAACCTGATCTAAACCACATTTTCTGAGGGAGGTAAAAGAGGTCTAGGCTGGAAAATCAGAATGACTCTTATTACTGCCACTTTGTAATGATTTAATATTATTTGAGCTACTTCTCTAGCTCCACTTAGCAATGATATTCACTGATGAGATTATCTCAAGGTTTGAACACCTCAAATAGAGTATACATATATTGGGTATTGTTCGATTTGTGTTCTGAAATCAGAACTCTGTTTTGATTTCATGTTTCCTGATTTTGTGTTAGTGGAGGAAGAAGAATATCTGCAGAAAAGCCTTTCAATGGCATCCTACAAAAAATAGTATCTTTCTCAAGTCTACCAATTTAGCAAGTTGCAAGAAACATTTTAAAAGATTTTGGATGTGACTCATGGCTATCAGTTGAAAAGAAATTGGCTTTCCAGAGCAAGAGCTATCCTTTTTCCATAGTTATTGTTAAAGTTTTGATGTAGTGAAATTGACTGCAATCATAAGTAATATTCTCTTTTTTTCTTGTGACTGATAGAGTGACCAGCTCAGGCTCAAAAAGACATTTTGCTTTCACAACGTCGTCATTTAGGGCCAAAAAGAGCACCAGAGATTGTGGCCAGCTAGAACTAGGAGCTTTTTTGGAATACCAGGAAAGTAATGTATATTGTATTCAGCATGATCAAAGCTGTGGAACATCTAAGTGTGTGGAAGAACTAGACAGACCAAAACTGCCTGGAAATAAAATGACTAGAGGAGAGGAAGAAAGATACAGAAACTCATGTCTGGGGATAGCAAATAGGGAAGAGATAGTCACTGTCTCTTCTAGGACAAAAATGGGCATCAAATGAAAAATGAGCCAGTGAGATCAGTTTAGAACAAAGAGGGAGATGTCCCCATATGCCACATAGCTAAACACTCACATTGTTTACCAGAAGATAGTAAATTCTTTGCTTCTGTAAGTTCAAAAGCAACCAGAGACATTCATTGAACTATTCATCCACCCATGCATCAATCCAAAACTGTTAATGCATGGAGAATCAGGAGTTGTCTGAACCACAGTATGATGAAGAATATTCTGGAAAAAATAATTTCTGTGTTCTTTTTTTTTTTTTAAATAAACCCAAATCCAGTAGTGACAAGGCTCCAAAAAAAGACTCTGAAGAAGAAGGGCAAAGTAGTGCTGTACCTCTGACTACAAAAAAGAAAGCCAGTGGCAAATCTAAAATGGTTAAAATTCAAGAAACTTCAAAATGGTATGGGTGACTTATTTTTCCTCCCTCAATTTTTTATTTTCCCTATCTAGAGTAATTATCACTATACTTCCTATTTGGTAGTGTCAGTTGTATTTTTCTAGTTATTAGGCAGTGTTGTCATACCTGTTTGAAATATGCTTGTACATATTATAGCTTTATAACTATTTGAAATTGGTGATTCTCTTTATTTATTTTTAGTAAAGCATCAAGCAGCCTTGAAGATGTTGGTGAAAGTTCCTCAGAGACTGATGAAGATGAACAACATGTCTATCATCAAGAAGGAAGCAGCGATTTGTCACCAGAATACTGGGGAATTCAGAAACTTGCAAAATATGTAAAGGTAAGTAAGCATTGATAAATTGTTTAAAAAATAAAAAAGTTGCATTTGAGGAGACCAGACTGGTTCCTTATCCTTTCCACTTTCATTATATTTTAGTATAGCCCTGCAGTGTAGTATTTTCAAATCCTGGAACTGTGGACTTTCCTATCACGCACTTTCTTTTTAATCTGCTATTTTTGGCTTATGTAGCCCTTAAGATTAAACCATCTGTTCAGTGTTATTTAAAACGTAAGATGGCATAATCTCTTTATTAATTATTGAGTTTCTGTTTTGCTTTTTGTATGAAACTTTCCAAGAGATTTCTTTATGTGGATAATAACTTTCAAGAGTTTTTATTAAAACTGAATAGTTGCCTAAAGTCTTTCATCAACTGTGATTAATGCATGTCTGAAATAATTCTAACATGGTCTGGTGTCTGGATAGCTGCTTTAGTGGACAGGAAAATGTATGATAAACAGGCATCTTCTAAAACAAACCGAAAAAAGGTTTTTACACAGACTTGTTGAAAATCTTTTGGAACCTATAAATATAGATAGTTAGAATTCTGAATATGTCTGAAACAGATCAAAAACCCAACATCCCTTTACTATTCTGGAAAACTCTAATTATGTTTTTCCCTCAGGAGAAGTTCCTTTACAAGTTTGTACTGGAATTTATGTTCTGTTAAGTTGCTAATAAAAGTGCTGGCTTATTTATTTTTTTGAGTGCAACTACAGAGTATACACATCCGACAGATAAAATGATGGTGCTGGCTTTTGGTGCAGCAGAAAGAGCAAGTCATATGAGGAGCAGCTGAGGGAGCAAGCTGGGCTTGTTTAGCCTGGAGAAAAGGAGGCTCAGGAGTGATCTTATCATTCCTTCCCTGCTTGAAGGGAGGTTGTAGCCAGGTGGGGGTCAGCCTCTTCTCCCAGACAACCAGAGATGGGACAAGAGGACATGGCCTCAAGATGTGCCAGGGGAGGTTCAGGCTGGACATCAGGAAGGATTTTTCACTGAAAGAGTGGTTAAGCATTGGAATGGGCTGCTCAGGGAAGTGGTGTGACCATCCTTGAAAGTATTCAAGAAAGGACTGGATGTGGCCCTAGGTTCTGTGGTTTAGTTGATATGGTTGTGCTCAGTCAAAGGACTTGGACTTGATGATCCTGAAGATCTTGTCCAACCTTTATGATTGCATGAGTCTACAATTAAATAGTTGTGCGGAGTAAGTGAACTTTTGGCTCCTCACACTCCTTTTAACTATTGTAGAAGAGTAACTCAGTCTTTTAAAATGTATTCTGAGTACTCACATTGCTTGGTTTCAGTTCATGTCCGTGGGGCCTTGCTAGTGGACCTGGCAAAGAGACACAAACTTGGATAATACAAGGCTGTGTACATTTATCTTTTCTAAGTTGGACCTCTATATTTTTGTCATTTTGGCTATGGTAAAATAACCCTTCGCAAATGTAACTTGGAGCATGTAACTTGCTCAGCTATTTCTAATGCTGAACACAGCATGTACACATTTTGCATTATAGAATTCTTCCTACTTGCATGTAATTACAGTTCAAGAGGTTGTTTTCAAACCTTTCAGTTTGCTAATACCTTGCTTCTGTCTGTGTTATGAAGCAACTCTTGGTACTTTTCTGAGAGCTCAGAGAAACAACCATGTTACTTTTTAGTAAAGACCCAAGGTCCTCCTGGAGAAGATACTTGGAATTCATTACTGTTGATGAATTCTCACTAATCTTTTAATTGGTCCCTTTATACCCACCCTCTTTACTGACAAAGCTCTTTTCTCCTGGTTACTTAATTCTCAAACTCATTTTCCTCTCTAGATCCTTCCTATAGTCATGTTTAGATTTTAGTACTGAACTTAAATCAGTATTGAAATTCATATCTACATTTGCATAAAGCTGTTCTGAAAGAAGAGTGAGAATGGCAAATAGGAAAGTATATTTTTCATGCACCTCTGTTTTAGAAATTGACTATATTTTCTTCCAGATGTCAACAAACAAAATTACATAATGGTTTAGAACTAGGAAATGACAGGGCAGCATTTTTGGTCAGATCATGAGTACCCATTAAGAAGTTTATAATATAAAATTCAATAATGCGAAAAAGTTTTGTTGTGAAAATTCCAATATATACTTCTTTATGTATTCATGCACACCTGACTCTTCTAATAGTTCTTTAAGTTAGATGTAAATTAAACTAAATATTTGAAGATATGCTTAAAATAGTTCTGTGTTCATTCTTAGCTGCATAAAGCAAGAACTCCCTAGTGTCAGATAAAGCTGAAAAGAGATGCCTCTAGTGCCATACCACAGACAGTGGTTGAAATGTTTTATTGATGGAGTGCTACTTTAGTTTGCACATGGAATTCATTTTAATTCAAGTATAAATACTGCAGTTCTGGCCAGACTTGGGAGATTTTTTGGCATTCTTGTTGTTCATGTAGGCAAGTGTTCATGACACATGCAACGTAAGAGAAAATAGATTTATGACCGTGTTATTTAAGTATCTACAAGCATATTTATATAGAAGCACAAATTTCAAAGGGCTTGTATTGTTTGCCCATCTGAAAAAAATTAATAAAATGCCTTAAATAATAGATGATTGAGATACCAAGAAAATGCGATAATTTGTAGATGCGGTGATTTTTTGAATGTCTGCTTAAGTTATTTGAATCATAATTCAGCGAGACTCTATAAAAGATCAATTTGCAAACAAAAAACTCCCAAAAAACCTGGAAGATACCTAGTTTTTATATAATGTTAGATTGCCATTAAATGTTAAAAAGACGGTTGCTATTTGTATAAAGCAAATTTGCACAATCCTGTGAGTTGTGCCTGTAGGCTCTGTACTTGTATTCCCCTTCATGGAGAGAAAATTCCAGTGTCGGGGAAATTCCCTTCTGACTTTTTGCCCTTCTCCACTCCCTTTCCTTTCTGGGAAAGAGTATCCATGTTGGAATTGTTCCGTTGGGAAGCAGCTGCTTCTGTGGTCTGGCTCCTTGTCCTACCTTCAGGCTTCCCAGAGCTGTGAAGCAGGAGGTGGAGCATGTGTGTTCCTGCCATGCCTCCCCATCAACTTAACAATGAGCAGCGAAATACTTCAGTGATCTCGGTGATGGCCTTGTGTTAGGCATCCTTTGGGGCCAGAGTAGGTAAAGTGGGAGTGAGGTGCTCTGTTGATGTTTGTAACAGTGAGGTTCACCCAGCCTACTTCAGATTTGACATTACTTATTAAAAGAATTGGATTTCTAGAGGAAGAACTACATTTTACATCTGAAAAAATTTAGGAGTTGGATGAAGGGGTCATCTTTCTCAGTTATCCTTTTACTAGAAATGGGGAACATCAGGTAGAAATGCAGAATCTTCTTTCTGGCAGATCTGGGACTGTTTACTAAAAAAAAAAAAAAAGAAAAAGAAGAAAAAATGATGAGAGCTGGGCTTTGTGCTGCCCACAGTTGAGCACTGACTATTGCCAGTTTTATGATAAAACGGAGATGTTCATAGGTGAATTTGGCTGGTGATTGTGCCGGGAATAACGCCAATATCCAGAATAACTATTTAATCCCTTAAGCCCTTGTGCTGTTTGACTTTGGTTCCCTGTAAGGGTGTGATTTAGATGTACATCTATGCCAGGATGAGGATGAAGAGAGTTCTGCAGGACCCATGTCAGTTACAGAATTCATCCTTCAGTTTCTTGTGTGGAAAGTCATTCTACTTTTGGCTATATTTCAGGACTATGCTAGTGAAACCAGTCAAATCTCACACTTCATGTAATATATCTTTTAATTTCATATCAGTTTGGAGTTACTCCAGTGCAAAAGACCTCATTCCCAGAACAGCACTGTGTTTCTTTTCTACTTTGGAATCATAGATGGACAAATCTGCTGTCTGTCCCCAGCTGCTTGTGCCCTGTGCCAGGCCCAGGAGCTGGAGAAAGGTGATGGCACTGCACAGGAGCCAGGGAGGGTGTTCCCTGCGTGTGGCCTTGAACAGCAGCTCCCAGATGCCCATGTGCAAATGAGAATTGTGTGGTTTAGCAGCTGGTGTATACAGCAACTCTTTTATGAGAACCAGTTATAAAATTATGGCACTTGTGAAGACATTGATGTGGCTTGTAGATTTTTCTCAAAATTTACATGCAATAGAGGACAGACAATGTTTTTGAACTGCATCATGGAAAAGTATAGCTTTCTTAAGTTATAATGGTGTTGGAAACATTCCATATGATTAAGATTACACTAGTGCTCATTATAAAAATTTAAATCAGTTCCATGAGCTATGTATTAAGAAATCAATTACATTTTGGGATTAGCAGAAAATTAATTCTATTTTATTCTAATGTGCAGGACCTCAGAAAAAGGCATGAACATCCCACTCTAAGGAATAAAATGTGTCTTCAAATACTAATTGTTTAAAGTTAGAAGTCTAAAATCTTTGTTGTTTATGGATGTTCCCGTAGTCTTGAAATCTGGCCCTACATGTATGATGGATGCAAATGTTAGGATCTAATAGCAGGAGTAAAAGTCCCTAATCTGTGCAGGACTTATGTAGGACATACATTGCACATCAAAGCTTTTTCTACAATCTGTGGGTAGGAGTGAAATGTTTTTTCTTTATAATATCTTATTGGCAAGACTTGTACAAGATTATGATTATGTTTTAGCTAGTAAATACATAATAAGCATATGTAAGTGCATGTAAAATGTTTTTGTACATGTAGTAACTTTGTGTAAGGCCCTTTTTCAGGACTGACCACTTTGACCAACTCACTTGATTAGTAAAATGTCTAAGAACAAATCTTTTCCCTTCCTTATGAAAGTATATGGTAGGACAATATGAAGGAGGTTTTCAACTGGATGGAAAGGTAAAGATGAAAAATAAACTTTGGTTTAGTTTGTCTAAGACTGTTATTTTTCAGAAGATACCAAATGTATGTGACATAATTGTGTATCACCTGCTAATATATCCTGGCACATGTTTGGCTCACCCATCAACCTTGGCAAACCTGTCAGCCTTCAAATCACTCTCTTCTCTACTGTTCATGGATGTCTCTTGTTCCTGTCTTCCAGCATTAGCCAAGATTTTATTTTAAAATTCAGTAAAGAATGTGATTACTGGAAAAAAAAAAGGAAATAAAAATATGTGAAAAATTCAATTTATAGTTAAGATATGTATTTTCTAACAACCTAGATAGAGCTGATCATGAAAAAAATATTTTTATGATAACTTTACTAGGTAGGAAATACTTGGCAAATAGTGAACTGTCAAATTATTATTATAATTGGCAGCTTTGAAGCACTGGAATAGCTCCCTCCTCAAAATACCATACAATCATTCTTCATCCCAAGAGACATATAAAATTCATAACAACCGGTTGAATTTTGGCCATTAACACCAATACCAGCTCTGGTGAATTTCTGTGTAGTGAAGGTTTAATTAATGTTCACAGGGTCACGCATTTGTTGGGGTTTCATAACTGATGAGATGAAAGAAAACCTAGAAACAAAGGAAAAAATGTAAATAGAATTCAGTAAAAAAGGGGAGAGAAGAGATGTTAGATGAAAAATAAGGGACTGAGAAAAAGAGTGTAAAATAACTTAAGTGTGATTCTCCTCCTTCTGCAGGGTTGTATTCTATGATGAAAGGTAATGAAATTAATGAGCTATGGCTTTGACACCATAAGTGCAGCACCTCTAAAATAGTAGTAAATTGCCACAGTTGTCTCAATCTGACTAGATTTTATATTCATGAAGTAGATAATCAAATTGTTATGTTTCCTAAATAATTAGAATGTGATTGTGTCTGAAAGGTAGCAAGAGTTTTAAGTAATGAGAACAACATTCTGTGTTGTTTTTAAGTGTTCCACATTGATCTAGGCTCAATTTAATCACAGCTCACTCTACACACTGTTATTTCAGAAGCACGCCTGTGCTTCAGCCATGTCTTCACCCATATTTGTTTTTCCTATGCTCTCACTAAGCCCCATTTCTAAGTTTGTTTTATTTCTCCAGAGAACACCTGTCTCTTAGTTTTTCATAAACTATAACTATAATTTGGTTTTCCTTGCAAAATTTTTTTTTTGGCTAGTTTCAAATGACACAGCTTCTTCTGTCTGTTCAGTGCTTATAAAGCTTCAACCATATGCCAGCTCTCCTCTGCAGTCTGCAGGGGCAGCCATCCTTCCTAGTTCAACCTCATTAACTTTTCTCCTCAGATTCACATCCACTGGTTTCCTAAATTAGTTGGATACATAAAATTAAAATGGCTGTAATAGCATTAAGGCTTTTATCCTCTTTCTGAGCCAAGTGCTAGGCAAAGTCAGAATTGCTTAGGCAGGTCTGACACTGTCACACAAGGTCAGCAGCACATCTGTGTTAAGGACAGCAAATGTCTCATCTCCAAGTCAGTGTTTACAATGTTAAATCACTGTTAACAGTAGTGCTGTTTGTGTAGGGTTTTTATTTTTTAAATTTAGTCCTAGACGCTTTTCCTTCTCTCATTCAATCCTATTTACTTCTAATTTCTACATATTCTTTTAAAACACATGTATGCTTTATTTTTCTCAGATGAAGTGTCCTTACAAAATTGTCCAGATGCATCTGGGGAAGAAATACACTCCTAAACTGAAAATTTCACAACTGAGTAGAAGATAAACTTGCACTGCTAAGATATTATATATTGTCTTGGCCAGATTTTCTGTGGTTTGGGGGTCACCATTTCACTTCTTTCCAAGTTTGAGGTTTAAGAAGTTATTAGGAAAATATTCTATTATTCCCAGTCCAAGGAAGTAAAAGTTCATATGTTTGCACATGAACTGTTAGACTCTTACCTCCCCTATAGTAGAATCTGATTTCTATGAATCAGAAAAGGAAAGCTAGCAGAATGGATACATGTCTTGGATGAGTTTTCAAGAGGGAATCAATGCTTGCCTAACAAAACCTTCTAGTTCGTGCAGAAAATAATAGGCATTCTTTTGTTTGGAAACTCATTTATTTTCAGTTTCATAAAATATGACAATTTAAACTCACTGTACCTGGGTCATGACATGTATGTCACTTCTGCCACTGTGTAGGGTCAAGGTCAAGGTATTAATCTGCAACTAAAACAGTGCAGCTTCTGTGCATTGTTGTAGTCCAGTGTGAATGTTTTGAAACATTGTGATGCCTGTGATTTTCCACTGGCTTTACTTATATTAATCTGCATGGTTTACATTTTGCCAGGCTGGAGCTAAAGAACGCCAGAAGGTTCAGGAAGTGGGTCAGGGAATTATTCCATAACTCAGTTATACTTGTCCATAACTCATGTCTTAACAAGTTGCAGCTTGTATGTTTTATAAACTAAGATGAAAAATTGGAACTAGTATTTAAACCATGACAAAACTTGGAGTGTTTAGAGATTCACTAGCATACAAAAATTGCCTTGCTGAAGCATATTATGTATTGTATGCTGCAATACTCAGTCTCTCATTAAGCTTTATCAAAATTTATTTAGATGTTAAAGTATTTTCTAGTAGAAAATTACAAAATTTTCTCTGTGATTTAAAAGAGTAAAGTTCAACAGAAAAAAGTCACAAACCTTTTAACTAAGAATTCTGTTTCATCCTTTACTATTTGTTTTGGATTTCTTGTTTTATAGAAATGACAATATTGCTTTGGGTTGGGATTCCAATTAAGCAATGTTAGTTTTTCTCCTAGGAGTTTTTTTAAAATACATTAATGAATTTTAATTTTAAAAGTCTGGTATAACAATAATTTCACCTACTTTTTTTGGGCTATCACATTATGCTATTTTGTTTGTTCAGTATTTTATAAAATATACTGACTTGGTATGTTTGGTCGTAATTTTGTCAAGTATATTGTAATTGCCATTCAGGTTATATATACTCATAATCAAAACTGGGGTATTATACAGAAGAACAACTAAACTGCCCACAAACAGCAAATTTTTTTCCTGTTATTCAGCCATAGGCTTGTTATCACAGACATGCACATTTAACTACCTATCCAGGATTTACTTAATACAATAGAGAAAATACACTTTTACTGTGGCAAAATAAATTTCAGCCATAGGTCTAAACAGTAAAAAAACCACCATCTTTGAGATTGCCAGGCAGAGTAAAACAGTATTTCATTTTCTGATAGCATTCACTCATATTCACTCTAAATCCTAAACAAATTAATAAAACACCCTTTAAATAGGTACTGTATTTATAGAGATATTTGTGAGCCCAAAACTGTATGATTTTCATTTTACCTAATTTTGCTTTCTCTTGGGAAACTGAAATGCACTGTAACTTGATTGTAATGTTTTTATATTTCCATTCATATATTTTCATTTTTCTGCAGATTGGGCAACACATTTGGAATAATGTTCTTTATAATCCTGTTCATACTTTTATTACTTGTACTCCTATAATGCCTTTGGGTTTCAATTGAAAGGGTTGACTCTAGAGTAAATTTTGTATCTTTCTTTCCTAGCCTGCTGAACTGACATCATCAATTCAAAAATGAAGGCTTTTCATTCACCAGGAGTGGTTTAATTGGGATTGGACATGTGCAATTGAAACTTAAGCCTGTATATTTTATTATCAATTATCTGTATCTATGATCATATTACCTATTATGGGTTAATTATTCTTTTGAAGAAAAGAAGTAAATATCCAAAACATTTATTATTTATGAAATTTCATGATAGTAAATAACAGAAAACAGGAATAGAGCAGAACGTAGGAAGTCATTGACTTCATCTGCTTGCCTCCAAAACAGCACCAATTCTTTGTGTGTCTTCTGGACAAATATTTCTCTACCTTTTCTTTCCTATCATGGAGATTTCATGACTGCTGTAAACAATGTATTCAAGAAGTCAAATATTCTTACAATAAAGATGGTTTTGTTGGTTTTTTTGGTTTCTTTTACCAAGCATAGATCAACCCTGATGCCATTAAACCCCATTACTTCTTGTCTGGACCTGGAGAACAGATGATTGGAATTGAAGGTGTTCTTTGAACTACCTTCCTGTTGTCTTCTTCAGAGTAAACAGTTCCAGTTCCTTCAATTTTTCTGTGGAGATCAAAATTTTGGGATATTTTGGTCTCCTCTAGTCTTTATCAACTTTCTCAGTATCTTTCTTGAAGCAGAATACCTAGAATGAATGTAGTACTTAAATTTGAGCAGTGCCAAACCAAAGGAGGAGGATTTCTCATATCTTACAGGTTACCAATCTGGTTATAAGTCTCTCTGTAAAGTTTGCTTTTTTTGTTTGGCAACACTGTGATATTGATAGTGTTGTGTTCTATGTGTGATACCAGTGTTGTGTTCCATTGCTAACAGATCTCTTCCTACAGTTCTGCAAACTAATCATGGCATCAGCCAGTTCTCTCAGTACCATAGAGCAGAGTCCATTGAGCTCATCTAGTATGAAAACATCTAAGTTATCTAAGTGCTTACTGACGAGTTATGTCCTTAGTTATGTCCAGAGTGTTCACTATGCTGTCAGAGACATTAAGTAAGCATTAGCAGAATATAGTAAAGGCTGATGCATAAAGACCCCTTCATGCTTTTGCTTTCCTGGTTCCATTTGTTGACAGCTTGCCATTTATTAACTAAGAGGGTTTTTCCTCTTGATTATTACAGAAGTCAAACAAAATGGTGGTTTGAACATGTGTGTTCCTTGATAACTGTACTTTGGGTTGTGTCTGTATTTGCTTGTGTTTTTCTTTTATTTTCATTCTTTTTTGAACTTGTCAGTAGTTCTTTAATTCTCAGTGGTTCTCACTTGTGAGCTTGAGTATGGTAACAGAGACATTACACATATAGTGCAAGAAGATGTTTTACTGATAGTGTAACAGTTTACATATACTGGTTTACAAATACTGGTTTATTTTCATGGATATGTGTTATACCAATATGTAGGAAGAAGGGCGCATTTTCAACTAAGTCTGTGTTTAATTTCAAGCCTTAAAATTGACTGTTGATCTGCCAGTAGAGTCTATTTTGCTTCCAACATATCAGATTTCAAATGGTATAACAACATGATGCAGATTTTATGTCAACTTAATGGAGAGGTAACTATTTCCATGAATGTTAAAATCTATTCTGTAACTACTACAAGACTTACTGTAATGATAACTTCAAGAAACAAAAAATAATTGTTGAAACCATCAGCAATATTTCTTATTTTGTAGAACTGATCCTTCAGCACATATGAAAAATATTGTATTGTGGTTTTACATTAAAAACACTTAAAGTGGTGTGTTCGTTTTTTAAGCTGAAAAAATAAAATGCATATATATATTATATACAGTTGGTTTTTTTTATTCAGTAGAAGAAAATTAAAGCTTGTTTATTTTTAAAAAACCTGATGCATATTAAATATCATATGCCAACCATGATATGTGTAAGATAAGGGAATTATGGATTACTGTGTTATGTATAAATGGAGTTTCACTGTAGGAGAAGCAGTCCTCAGAAGGAGAGACGTCACTTTTCAGGTTAGCAATATACTTACAGTTATGTAAAATAATAAAAGACGTTTTCTTTTAAAACACCTGTTGTAAATTTTTTATCAGACAAAGCAAAGTAAATATCACAGTCTGATCTCTGTTAAAAGGCCACAGATTTCATGAAAGGATAGCTGTTAGTTTTTCTGAGGTGCAGAATATTCTCTGTAGTTTTGTAATCATATTGTAGGGATTTTTAAAAAAATAATTTAGTTTTATATGTGTGGATAAACTGATTTCTCTAGGAAAACGTTTGAGAAATTGTTACATTATTTTATACTCTAGGACATATTTTCAAAGTAGATGAAAATATGTTATTAAAGCAAGACACATGCCATTCTCCTGAAATCAAGATGATAAAGATGATTAAAAATGATAACTTTAAAAAATTGTGGGCATCTTTCTCTAGGACACTGTGTTTAAAAATTACGTTTACATTTAACCGCTTTTGTGGGGAAAATTTTTGGTATCTGTTGTTACAAGAAATTTAGGTAAAAATTATGAAGCTCTATGAATATATACTTCATTGATTAGCAGAAGTGTTTTGTCTGATGTAAACTACTGGTCTGAAACTTTATGAAGTAGTTCTCTCACATTCTTTTTGGATGTATTTTCTCACTTGTGATTCTTTACTGTATTTATAACAACTTGAAGAGCATGTTAAATTTAAACTCCTTTTGTACTGTATTTGTCTTACTGTTTCTGTTTACATTTAAGAAATATGCTTCAAAAGTTCTGGTTGTGTTAGATCTACCTGTTTTATATTTGCAAACATTACTCAGTTTTGTAATATTTAGCAGAACACTTTCCTCTGGGAAGGGTTGACCAAAAATCCTTTACAGATTCAAAACTCTCCTTTGAAAGAGATGGGCTTGGGCAGCACAGTTCAGATCAGGATGGGAGCCAAAGCTTCCCTGGAACGCAGGAGGTGGATGCTGTAGTTTGATTTACTAGGTACTCTAAGTTGTAACTTCCACGTTAGTACCAGCTGGCAATGTTCATTCCACCTTCTGTTGCAGCTACAGCTCAGCTCTCTTAATTTCCATGCAGGTCGGTTCATCCCTCATTTTATTGATGGTAAACCTATATTATAGGTTAAAAGAATCCACTGTCATATGGTTTAACTTTCTGTGTGGTGTTCTTTGATTTTTTTTCTTTCTTTAAGTCTAGTTGCAGTGACTGAAATAGAGCTTATCATTTAGGAAAAGATTCAATGTGGTCTATTCACAGCAAGCCACATCAGTCATTTTCCACCTGAGCTATTCACTAATTCGAATCTTTATGCCATTTACAGACTTTATCAATAATTCCATTTCTTACTATGTTTGTGTTATTGAACACCATAAAATCAAAATAGTCTAACATGTTTCTTCTTCAGTATTAGTTTTACTAGCACGACTAGAACTGATTGAGTTTTATATTAAATGCACTTTATACATTTGTTAATTATTTGCTTTATTTTAGGGAGGTGATCCAACAGCTACTGTAATTGCACTGTGTTCAATGAGAGATTTCGATCTGTCTCAAGAAGCATGTCAGCTGGCCATCAAAGACACTGGATGTCTTGAAGTGTTAATTAATTTACTTGATACAGAAGAAATTAAATGTCAGGTAATGAGCTTTTGTCAAATAGAGCAATGAATATGCCTTTTCCATTAAAATATTTTTTCAAGTTTCAAAGTTGCAGAGTGTAAAGAAAATTGATTTCTCTTTTTTTTTCTTTTTTTCTTCAGATTTTTTAGAAAGACATCTATGTCTTTGACTTTCAGTTTCCGTCTTTTCTCCTGATTAAATATAAAGAAAAATATATTAAGTAACCCATCATTTTAAATAATGTTAATATATTTGTATACCTAAATAATGTTTAACTTCTATCGTTTCCCATTATTTAGACTGGTTCATTAAAAATCCTGAAGGAAATTAGTCAAAATATATTGATCAGACATGCAATTGCAGATCTTGGAGGCTTAGAGATCATGGTGAAAATACTGGACTCTCCAGATACCGATCTAAAATGTTTGGCAGCTGAAACAATTGCCAATGTTGCTAGATTTAAACGAGCACGAAAGACAGTAAGGCAACATGGAGGAATCAAGAGATTGGTAAGCAGACATTAAAATTTGTACCCTTGTCACATGTGTATTTTTGTTCAAAAAATACGCCATGTGTTGTAAACATGATTAATTGTAGTGTTCACAGTAATTAGAAAGCAGCATGACATCAAAGTTTCCTGTAGATATTAAGAAATTGATTTTTTTTTTTTAGGTTGAGCTGTTGCAATGTATTTCAGTGGGTTCATCTTACCAAGCCAAAGACACTGAAACAGCACGCTGTGGGGCTTTGGCACTCTGGAGCTGCAGCAAAAGCAGCAAAAACAAGAAAGCAATCCGTAAAGCTGGTGGCATTCCATTACTAGCTAGATGGCTCAAATGCTCACACACAAACATCTTAATCCCAATAGTGGGGACACTACAAGAATGTGCCTCGGAGGTGAGTAAACGCATATAGCTAAGTTATTTCTAAGCATTAGAGAAATTTGCCACTAAAAGGACATACTACATTCTACAGACACTTAAATCAGTTATCCCATCAGGAAGTAGATGCTTTATGTAGTCAAAGTGGTTTTGAGAAGGTCACAACTTGGATTGAAGTAAAAGCCACATATTTTTTATTTAAAAGGCTAGGAGTAATACATGAAAGAAAAAATGTAGAAATGAAAGCCTTAATCAGTTTCTTTTTTTTTTCTTATTTTTTTCATCATGCTTTACAGATTTGGCAATCTAAGGTGCTGTGTTCTGGTTAATCAATGCATTTAAATTCTACAAAACTAACCTGCAGGTATGACCAAGAAGATCCAAGGCAGTGCAGGGCAGAGTGGTTTACAGTGTCCTCATGCATTGGGTCTGATCCATTGCAAATAGAAGAAAGGAATATATGCAATTTTCCCACAGATTTCCATGGCACATTTTGCATCTTTGGGTATATTCAGTTTTTAAATTTGAATACGAATATTTTTTACCATGGCTATGTAAGGGATTAGACTAGTGGGACAGTTCTGTTTAATATCTTTATGAATGGCCTGGTTGAGGGGATCGAGGGCACCCTCAACACACTCAGTGTTTGCAGACACACCAAAGGTGAGGGTTTCAATCTACTGGAGGGCAGGAAGGCTCCGCAGAGGGGTCTGGGCAGGCTGGATCCATGCACCAAGGCCAGTGGTATGAGCTTCAACAAGGCCAAGTGACAGGTCCTGCACTTGGGTCACATCAACCCCTGCAGTGCTACAGGCTGGGGAAGGAGTGACTGGAAAACTGCATGATAGAAAAAGACCTGAAGGGCTGAACATGAGCCAGCGAGTGCCCAGGTGGACAAGAAGGCCGGTGGCATCCTGGCCTGTATCAGCGATAGTGTGGCCAGCCGGACCAGGGCAGTGATCATCCTCCTGTACTAGACACATCCTGTGTTCACTTCTGGGTCCCTCAGTTCAAGAAGAACATTGAGGTGCTGGAGTTTGTCCAGAGAAGGGCAGTGGAGCTGGGGAAAGGTCTGAAGCACAAGGCTGGTGAGGAGCAGCTGAGGGAGCTGGAGGTGTTTATCCTGGAGAGAAGGAGGCTCAGAGGGGACCTGATCACTCGCTCCAACTGCCTGAAAGAAAGTTGGAGCCAGGTGAGGTTGTTCTCCCAGGTAACAAGCAATAGGATCAGAGGAAATTGCCTCAGGTTGAATCAGAGGAAGTTTAGATTACATATTAGGAAGTTTCTTCACCAAAACTGTTGTCAAGCACTGGAACAGACTGCCCAGGGGAATGGTTGAGTCACCATCCCTGGAGTTACTTAAAAGATGTGCAGATGTGGCACATGGGATGCAGTTTAGTGGTGGACTTGGCAGTGCTGAGATAATGGTTGGACTCGGTGATCTTAAAGGTCTTTTCCAACCTAAATGATTCTCTTTGTTTATGATTCTGTATCTTCATTTGAACTTGAGGTGTATTGCATTTCAGATAAAAAAATATACATAATTTGTCTTGGTGAATTTGAGGCACAAAAGACATAACTTTTCAAGAGATTTTACATTATTAAACACTTCGTCTGTTAAAAATTAACTTCTTGAATTACACAAATTAATGCATGTTCCATGAGACACAAACCTGGCAGGTTTTAGGGTCAGTAAGTATATATTGAGAAGGTGCCATTTTTGAGGGTTTCTTGTGTGGCCTAACTTGGAAGGAACACTAAATGCATTTCTTACATAGATGTTTCCCCCACTTAAAAAATTATCTCCTGTTACAATGCCTGTAGGTTAAAATGAAAAAGATTGGATGAAAATATCACTAAAAAATGTTGGATGAAAATATCACTAAAAATGTTAATTCTAAGAACATATTTTTCTAACCTTGTTTTAGGAATAGATCTGTTGTTTTGGCTGCTGGTTCTCAATGAAGTAAGTGGGTACTTCTTGATCCCATTCTGAAATATCTTTTGCTTTCTTGGGTCTGAGCAGAGAGTCTGGACACCTTTCAGAATATTCTGCATTCTGCATAAGCCAAGTGGCTACAAGATAGGCAGTGCAGTACCTCGTTTTACAGGTGATTTGAAGAGCACTGCAGAGAGTGTCTGTATTTGCTTACCTCTGAGAGCATCAGTAGTGTTTTCAAGGCAGTGATAACTTGTGCTTACATAAAGTACAAGGCTTCTCAATATCAAACCCTATAATTGTAGCATTGTATTGTTTTTGTGATCTATTAACCATTAATATGCAGGATTTAAAAGATGCAGTTTATCTTTTTAGCCAAGTTACAGACTTGCAATAAGGACAGAAGGCATGATTGAGAACTTAGTGAAAAATCTGAGTAGTGACCATGAGGAGCTCCAGACGCATTGTGCAAGTGCCATATTTAAGGTAATTGTATTATAATCAGATCAGAACCAGTATTAGCCCTTTCTTTAATGTCATTGTCAGTTTAAAATGTTCTTAATTTCACTATTTCTCTAATGTGTAAAAAATTATTGAAGTGTTGTGAATATTTTAGCTGCATATTTAGTATTATAATTAGGTTCTTACTTGCCCTTCTTGTGTGCAAGCATTAAGTTGCACAGGTAACCAGTGGAGAGAGGTGGGGCATACTGTGCATAGAGCTGCTTTGGGTTTTTGTTTGTTTGCCCCTAAAGTGGACAATGTGACAGTATAAGCACTGCTGCATATACAGGAGCAGTTTACTGTCAAACTCTCTTAGTGAGTTGTTAGCATATTCAGATACTTGAATAAAATATTTGTTTCCTTCTCCATTAGCTTTTACTGATTACAAAGTAATACAGCTAGCTTTTGAAGACATCATTTTACACATTTTTACATAATATATATGTGTACTATTTTTTTATAGTGTGCAGAAGATGAAGAAATACGTGACCTGGTTAGAAAACATGAAGGTCTACAACCACTATCTGTTCTGCTTGATAACAGTGAAAACAAACAACTTTTGGCAGCTGTGACAGGAGCAATCTGGAAATGTGCAATCAGTAGAGAAAATGTGTTAAAGTAACAATTTAATTTTACAAGCATTTATTACATTATCATGTTTTGATTTTATGGGCCTCTATTGTTTTCAAAACTCTTGTCATGATTCTTCAAAATCAGTCTTCATAATGAGTTGGGATTCAACTTAGGTTTTGTAGTACTTAAAAAATTGCCACCTGACCTAATCATGGTAGAGTGGAGATAGTGTTAAGTTCCTAGAATCTTAACTATCAACGGAGACAAGTGGTGCCTCTAGTTAAGCTATAGGACACTGAGTCAGGAGGTGTACTAGCACATACTAAACATTTGACACGGGGCCATATGTGATACCCCCCTCCTGTCTGTAGCTTACAAGTCAGAATCACTGCTGCATGGTAGAGAGAGTACTTAGTACACAACTTTAATGTTTTACATTACATTTACATTTACAACTTTAATGTCAAGAGAGAAAGAGGCCAAATTATCTCATTGTAGGGTAGATATCTAATACATATTAGAAATATACTGGATTCTAGGATAATTAGCCTAGATGGCTTCCTTGTTGACTACAGAAGGGGCTCAGAAAAGTAGTTTAGTCTGCAGACACAGCTCCTGAATTAGTGGAATTAACTGATGAGAGTTCTACTGTGGGTACCAACAACCTCTCAGTACCACGGTTCTGAGTAATTATCTGAGAATATGACACTAGGAGTTGTCACCCTCCACTCTCCATGGAGCAGATTAATGACTGAGAACACTTTACCCTCTCATCTAAAATTAATATAACAAATTCATGCACCTTACCTAAAAAAAGGAAGCTGGCTCCCCTACATATATGCCAGGTTTCCTGCTGAAATTATGCTGCTCTTTATGTAGAGCATGTAGAAAGGGTAGAAAGAGTATTATTAAGGGGTAACATCTTCCTGCTGCCCTAATTTAATGTACCTTGCTGGATAAGCACATAGGATAGATAAGGACTGGGTAAAAATTAGGAAGATTTCCAGGTTTTACATTCTGGCTTTTTACTGTCCTAAATGAGTTCCCAAACCGTTGGTATACAGACCTATGGTCTTTACATCCTCTACTGCTGTCCTACTGCTTTTTTGCATTCTTAGTTGCACAGTAACCTAACTTTTCATATGGATGTATCCTTTTCTGTGGACTTAGTGTTTGTGCAGAGGTATCCTGATTTTGGATCAGTCAGTGATGAGACAGACTGAATGGCTCTCTCTGTACTAGTAAACTAAACAGGGCCAAACCTTCAGGCTTCAGGCTCTATGTTAGGATTATCCATACTGTTTAACTGCCAGCACAGTCCCTTACACAGTTTGCCAGCAAATGCTCTCCCAGACAATGCCCAGACACTCCTTGGGAACGGTGCAGGCAACAGATTGTTCCCATTAGGCAGAATAGGTGAGGCCACCCTGCATTGTGAGGATAAGAGATTTTAGCCATATGGATGCTATGTTGTGCTTCTTGTCCTCAGGGCTAGAGAATGAGCCCTAGCCTGTTTTATTTATTAGTATAGCTGTAGCCAATAATTCTGTCCAACTGCAAACAGATTTTTGTTGGGCTACTCACATATCTTTGGCAAGTGCTTGATGCTCCACAAAGGTTACTAGCCCGGCGCAGCTCCAGCTGAATTCATGTGTTATGTAGTGCTGAGTCTGAAGCAGTAAACCCTATCCAAACTCAAGATGGGAGGGCACTAAAGAAAAGAGAGTGAGGATAATACGAAAACACCTCAGTAGGTCTGGAGGGATGAGCCTGTCTGGCATGAAGCTAGAACTAACAAACCCTGCTGGCTCCTGCAGGGGCACTTAATTATCTCTAAAGGGCTCCAGAGTATTTCCTGTACGTGGAGGTCACTGCTGAGATGTTGTGCTGACTCAGCCGTGAGCTGGTGCAGGTGCCTGTGCCTGTGTAGCTGCGGGTGCAGCTGGCCTGGGAGCAGCCGTACTGCTCCTGGACACAAGATGGCCCGAGCCAACAGCTCTCTCTGTCAGAGAGCAGCCTGCCCATTGCAGAGCCAGCTCACATCGTTCCATCTGTGAAGCAGTTGAAATGCCTGCAAAAATCGGTTTTGTTTTGTTGTTTTTTAAAATTATTTGCTTACTTTATTGCTCTTTTTTCCACGCTGTTGATGTTTACTCTTGAAAAAGATAATTGTAGGGATACTTCCAAATTACAGTGAACAAAGAGAGGAAAATTTCTCTTTAAGCAAAGGTTGGGATGATGAAAAACAAGTTTCTCATTTCTCAGTTACTTTAATTATTATGCTAATAATCCATCTTGGAAAGTTTAATTTTTTTTGAAACATCTTGTTCTGCCGTAAAAATCTCAGAAATACTAGTATTTTTTTGTATGAAAGAAAAGACACATGAGCAACTGATTCCTGGAAAATAGTTTTTGTAGCTCAAGTAGGCATTCCCAGAACCTAAGGGCTGGGACGAAAACACAAATTAGAACTCGATACCCTCAGAGAAATCTTCTCTGAGAATTAGATTATATACAGGTTAGATCTAGCTTGATATACCACATGGAACTGTCAAGGTGTATTAGAAAATGTATAAAAGGAAGATGCAGTATTTCTTAGGTGTTAAGAATCCCCTAAGTTTTTAACAAAAAATAAAAGCCTTTAGAAGATTATTCCAGCACCAAGGAAAAAAATCCTGTTCTGAAAGATGAACTTTGCGGTTTAGCACACCTTTGCGGTTTTTACACACACACTTTATCTCTTTGTAGGATAGGACCTTCAAGATTTTAAAAACCATATTTTTGATTCTCAGCATCAAAAGTTCTATGAAGAATGAGGAAAGTATTAATATAGCAGTCAAGTCAAATTTCTGTCAACTTATTTCTGATTTACAAGTTGGAATCTAACATTGTGCTATGGAAGTGTACTAGAATGATGGTTCTGACATCAGGAAAATGCAGTGCATTAGGCCTGAACTAAGTGTAGAACTGCTCAGGGTAAACTCCCTAAAGGCTCATGTTTAGTGAAAAATAAGGGCAATCCTTTGGTTCAGACAGGTGGAGGAAGGTCTGGTACAATACTACTCTAGCTATTGTTAACATAGCAGAAAAAAGTCCTGGAAGTAAGGATAGCACAGTAATTGCCAGACTTCTGGTTTGTTTTCAGCTGTTTGTAGGTGTTGCATCCACATGTCAAGTTTAAAAAAAACCCCAAACTACTCAGGAGGTTCTTAGACTTCCTGAAATTATTGAAATTGTAGAAATGTAGTTAGAAAGGCAGAGTAAGAAATTAGGCTGTATGTCACACTTAGAATAACTGATTGGAATAGTTTACCTGTATTGGGATTTCTTCAGCAAGATGACTTACGTACAGAAATTAAACGTTGTACTTCCGTTCTAATACTACTTTAATTATAAAATTAGGCTTTTAATGGTAACATACTGAAAATAACAACTTTGGATTTATTGCTGTCTTTTAGATTTCAGGAATATAAAACCATAGAAACTTTGGTAACACTGCTTACTGATCAGCCTGAAGAGGTCCTTATAAATGTCATTGGAGCACTGGGAGAATGTTGCCAAGAAGAAGAAAATAGAGGCACTATCCGCAGATGTGGTGGAATTGCACCTATAGTGAAGTTACTGACTGCAACTAATCACGCCCTGCTTGTGAATGTCAACAAAGCAGTGGGAGGTTGTGCAATGGAACCTGAAAATATGTCGTAAGTTATTAATATTCATAGCATTTTAAATATTGAAAAACAGTTCTGTTATTCTGATGCAAATATGGTCAATTCTAATCTGATTTAAAATATTTTTTATTTCTTGCTTTTTACAGAACTGTGTGGGTTAGTTACATCCTACTGTATATTTGCTACAGATACAAAAATTAAGGAAATGTATAGAATGTAAAGCTTTTGCATTTTGAGAAAAATCAAATAAACCTTTAGTAAACTGATTTTTGTTAAACTTGAAATTCAAAGTTACAAAACACTACTTTAAAGTGCTGCATGATAGGTCCATGTTTTGCCCTCTCTTACTTCTGTTCTCATCATTAAAAATAGACTAAATTAGAGAAAGTTATTCTGAAAGGAAACATGCGCATTTACTGTCATGAAAATAAACTTAATCTTTTTGTAGTAGAGTATTACTTGTATATCTCTTTTGTCCCTCTCCATCATTCCTTTTGTGAACTCAGACAGTTTTGGACCCTTTTCTCCCCTGTTATTCCTTTGCAAAATCAAAGAAAAAGCAGTCTTTGATTTTGTGATGTAGATTTGTACGAATTATGAAGATCATTGAGTTTTATGATGAAGTAGTTCAGTTAAATTGAGGTCGGCATTTGCTGCACTTACTGTTCTCTTACAAGGATATTTACTTCAAGATTCAGAGCATATTTCCCTCCTTCTACATAAGGGAGGTCAGAAAGAGAGTTTTATTAAGGTCCTCCTGTTCTGATTTGCATAATTCACTTGATATTCATATAGCAGTGCAGGGAATTCTTTTCCTGAATAAGGCTTTTGTTTTCATGCTTTGGCTGTCACCCAGTGGCAAAAGGCTGGATGGTACACAACTGTAAACATGAGTTGTATGAGCAGTTAGCCATGTAGCATAAAAGTACAAATAAATGAAATCATTTTAATTACATTTCTCGCTAAATATCAGCCTTTGGCATAATATATTAACCTAAGAGAATTAACATTGCAAATACTGAGAAACTTAAATGCCAATAGATATAAATTGATATTTATAAAACCTTAGACATATTCCAGTACCCAGAACTATCACTTGTAGTATCCAGTATGCATACTGGACAGCTTCATACTGGAATGTGCTCAGTAAAAGCATTAAAAAAAATGCAAGTTGCTGCTAAAATTGTGATAGAACAAAGTATGTCTTGTCTTTAAGAAGGAGAAAGTACAAGTTTGGGACAAAATTTATATTATAGAGTTTGTAAAGAGTGAACAAAGGAATCAAATGTTGAATTTGGTCCATATAAAACATTCTCTATTGAAGTTCTCAACTTTAGAGATGTTTCTAAAAGTATCTCAAAACATTAGCAATAAGCAAGAGTAATAATAAGTGTGAATATACTTTTTGCTGCTACAAAAAAGGTTACACAAAAATTGTTATTAGCATGACTGTGCCATATACCTGTATTATGCTAGCTATGCTTATAGTACTAGAAAAGATAATGCTGCTATATTTTTCCCAAAGCATGATCCATCCAAGTGTGAATAAATTTGATACTAATTCAGCAAAATGTTTAAAAATAATGCTTAGTTAAAACATTGACAGCATTGTAACTGCTCATATGTTTAAATTATTTCCTCGATTGATTGCTCTGCCTCTCACAGGGCACTTACAAGCAACCTCCCCTTCCCACCACTGATCCCCACCTTTCTCTCAAAAAAAAAGAAAAAGAAAAAGTTGAAACTGTATCTCCTCATCCAAAGTGCTCCTTTTTTGGGGAAGAACAAGTTACCAAAGACATGAAATACACACAGAGTCTGTAGTATGACTCTTTTCTGTTTACAAAAATTGGGGCCTAAAACAATACATAACCTTGTTAGAAACTACTGTGGAGGTCAGTCTCTTTCTGTAAATATTTCCTGAAGTTCTTAACCAAAAAGACACATCTTAACAAGGGTGTGGAAATGTGCCAAGATTACCTTCTAGAAGGAAGCAAAGCAAAGCCACTTGTAGCCTGTAAGCATATACGGGTGACGAGAATTTTCTACTGCAGCAGTTTGGTGCTTCGGTGTTTATGGTCTTTCATGTAGCTGGATCCCTATTACATTTCTTATTTCATAATCACTTATTTCTCAGAATGGTTTGATGGGTTCTAGGTAATCAGTTCTTCTCTACTGCCTTTTTCCTACCATATTTGGCTGGCAGGTCTTGAGGCTTGGGGTTTTTTTGTCATGTAGTACAGACAGGCTCTGTTTACAATGTAACTTCTTTTCACTTTGGCATTACAGAAACTTTGAAAATTATGATGATTTTCCTAGATTCTGCTATCATTGACTTTCATATGTAGAAAAATTTAAGCCCTCATAAGAATTGAGAATTTTCAGATATATTCTTACATTTCATTAGCTGCAAGTGTGTTTAACAGTGTGGCTTAGAGACTAAATATTCAGTTTAGCAGTCTTCTACTTTGAATGTGCTTGTTCTTGCAGCAGTAGGTATGTGAAGACCATACAGACCAGGAGTAGAGCTCACATGATTTCTGTAAATGATTTGGATATATAATGAAGAGGTTGTGATTAATATAAGAAATAAAGCATCATTATGGACTAGAAAAAGCTGAGAAAGTTCTATGAAGAGTGCAGTTAAATTCTGAGGGAAATACTGTGCAATTAACTTATGTTCCATGGAAGAAGCTTGCACTGCCAAAGAGAGAGTAATAGATAGGCATAGGTGAATCTACATCTTCTATATGTCTTTTATATATTTTATTTCTGCCATGTTTCCTAGTTGACACTGTGACTCTTACAACTACTGAATGGAAGGTACACTAGTGTTACTTTTCTGCACCAATCCTTTAGTTCAGTGCAACTTGAAGCAATTATGTGATTCTTACTGACTCTATTGGCTATTTAAAATAAAAAACAGCAGCCAGCTTCTCTCACAGCCAAAAATAAGTTGACTTATCTAAAAACTCCAACATAATTATGTGACTGAACTTCCTTACTCTTATGTAGAAAGCATGAAGCTGTTCTCCATACTTGGTCTGCTGTACCACTACTGACAGAGATGTTGCTATATATTTTTTATGTATATTTTTTTGAGGAATTTTTTATAAGTTATTAACTTCCTTTAAAAACAAAGGACTGATGGTTATTCTTTAACTGACACTAGATTTTGATTTGCCCTTTCCATTTGAAAATCCATAGACTGCATTGCTGGCATTCAAAACTGAGGGCTTAGAATCTTATAAATTAAAATGTACAATTATTTTAGCCAAGCAGATGGAGTTTGAGTCACTGGTATATAATACTATTTATCAAAGCAGTCAGCAGCAACTAGTGAAAGTTTTAAGAAAAATGCTAAATTGTGGTTTCAAAAAGGATGAGATTACATTCTGACAGAATTAAACCCTGTAATCTTACCAGTGAGCACAATACAGAGTCAGTATAACTTTGTTTATTTACATTTGTGTTTGTGGTCTAAATTGGCAGGCAATTAAACTGAAGTTCTCAAAGTTCTGGTAAGTAACATTTTAGCAAAGAAAGATGATAGATATGACAAACAGATGTCTAGGCTGTGAGTACATGTGTATTTAAGCAATTCTTGTTGACATTTCTACTGGAAATGTTCAATATTAAGTTTTAACTTGAAAGAGAAGTATTATTTCAGATTAACAGCTTTGCTAATTTCAGATATACTAAAAAAATAAAAGTAAATTTTTAAGTTACAGTGAATTGGTATTTGTTATTTGACCAGTGCAGATTGGTCAACTTACGATAATTTTTTAAATTACTTTTGTTCTCTGTTCACAGGCAAAAGTTGCCTAATGAAGACTTTCCACATTATTTAAGAATCTCATTATCATTGTATCATTGAATATTATGAGCAAGATGTGGCTTACAATTCTAAAAATTTGAGTAATCTGTGAATGGGTTAAATTGCATTAAAATTATTTGCTCATAAGACCTGTTCTATGTACACCATACATATGTTCTGTGTTGGAAGCAGGAAGATGATTTGGTCCTACACCTTGCACCTGCCTTTTGGTAGGAGTCATGATGCCAGCTGAAAATATCCCTGCACCTCTGCTCTAATTGTGTCTGGCCAGCACAGGAACACATGACAGGAGTGCCTCTTCAGCCAGTTCTAAATGCCATTGCAGCTTCTTTTGGTTATTTTGAGGAGCAGCATAATATACACTTATTCTAAATTATATCAGTGATCAAACAAGATCAGTCTGTGATAGAGCTTTGAATTAGAAGAGGTGGCCGAGTTCTGTTGTGAGATGCCATGGCTATACTAAGGAATAGAGGCACAACAGTTCTGAACCTGGGCTCTTGCTTTTGAACTCCACATATTCGTGTATTGTTAGGTATTTACAGTGAAGGCCCAAGTGTCTTATCATAAAGTTGACATTTCGACTTTGAGTGAGTTTCCTGCCTGTTAAGATTTTGACTATTAATAGTGTCCTGTACATTAAATACATTACATATATACATACATACAATAGCAGATCAACTATTCTATAAAGCAGTTAAATATTTGAATATCAAAGTATTAAATGTTAAGACTTTTATATCAACTAAATATTGTATTATTTCAGCTTTTATGAGATTCCATTCAGCTTTCAAAGAAAATGTTCTGCATTTTCTGTCTGAACCTGTCTTTTAACAGTCCTGTGAGTGGTTGCTTGCTCCAGATTTTAGTGTAGATTAATTTTATCATCAGAATATCAACAAATTTTTATACAATAAAGTACTAAAGTGACTGAAGCCACAGACTGAATAATATGCTAACTATGGATGAATACAGAATTGAATGCCAACCAAAGTAAATTTTATGTTATATTTGCTTGTATTTATTGTGGTAAGAAGCTTTATTACTTCATCCTGCTAATAATATTATTAGCATTGTGGGAAGAAAATCAGATACAAAAACTATATACAAAGCAAATCATAATGGTGTTTAGCATTATGCCATCAAAGCTGAAATTTTCAAGATTACAGGTCTATTTTCCTCTCTCTTTCTTTCTTTATTTGTAAAGAAAACAGAATGTGTATTTTTTGTCAGCTTCAAAAAGGAATTTTTACATAGGAAGGAAGTTAATGTCTAAGCACTTTTACAGAGGAAACATTTTTCAGGACCATTTATTTTAGTGTTCCCTTTGCTGTAAAGGCAAATGCACTCATTCAGCACCCATTTTCTTCATCTGTTGGATTGTGTAGTGAAACCATAGGAAGATTAAAAAATTGAACTCTTTAGCAGTGCTTTCTAGATTGGCAAATGTATGTTCTCAGCAAGATGAAAATAAAGTTTGTTCTTGTGATTACACAATGATAATTCTTCCAAAGTGAGAATTTAAAAGCATCATTCCTGTATGTAGAGGTCTTTTTATTTGTGTTAATCTAGTGTAACTGCAAGTTATCAGGGATGAACAATGTTAATTGGAGATTTTATTGTTTTGTTTCTGCTGTTTCCTAGTTTAATTTCATGTGTGTTGAATGATCAGAGAACTATACTTTCACATATTCTGAGCTGAGTTCTGTTGATCTAAGACAACTGGTCTTTCCAGTCTTTAAGCAAAAGGCAAAACTTTTTTCCAGCAAATTAATGATAGAGGGAGGCCAGTTTACCTTGAAATACTGAGGACCAGAAAACTGAAAAGAAAATGAAAGTAAACTTCCAATTGAAAAGGAAGCTTAAAAAAAAAAGTAGAAAGGAAAGATAAATCAGCCTGGAGGTTGTTTTTTTTAAGTGTGGTGGAAAAATCTGACCTCACTGTTTGGCTTGTATCTCTTGATTTTTATATGCTTGTTGGAGCTGGGTCATTTATATTTAGCCCCTCTTGGGAGGAAGTACCTCGTGTTGGTAAATGATCAGTACTCTGCTTGACTAGAGGAAAGATTCATGGGTTCCTTTTAATTAATTCCAATATAGGAAATTAATTCCTTGTACTTTCTGAAATGACAGGAGAGTAATGTTAAAATTGCTTAGGAATGTTTGGGATTTGGAAGGACTTAGAAGTTTGTTTTGAAGCTTTTACTTAAGTCATCATTAGTATGTGAACATATATGTGTAATTGTGTAGTTTGTGCTTCTACTGCTTTACTTTGTTAAGATTTCTGAATTTGTCCTTTGAATGATGATTCTCTTGCAATTGATTTGGAGCTGAGTGTGTAAAATAAGCTATACTGAAACTGGCAGATCTTTAAAAACTTAGGGTTTTTAACTTAACCATAGCTTTTTTCAAAAAGTATTATTTTGAAAAACATAGTTGTTTAAACAGTTTGCATAAAAATGTTTTGAATAAAGTCCTTGCTTATTTTACACAGACTTCATGTCCTTATTTATTTTTTTCTGCTTCAAAC
>WAAE01004940.1:0-19622 GCA_013400495.1 Nicator chloris
GTTTTTTATGAATTTCCCCCAGGAACAAAAAATTGAAATTAAAAAAAATAAATCTGGAGAAGCAGGAAGGTGGTTTTGCCAGAATCAGACCCTTGTGAGCAAGCCACTTCCTCATCTGAATTCACAGCCAATTACTTAGTGTTGAGAGGGCTGAATTTGGGTCTTGCTTGCAGCTGTAAGCAGGAGAGTGGAATGGCTTTGCCTTTGTGCTGGTAACAAAGCTCAGGGCTGGATTCTGAAATAGCAACTCCATCCTCTCCAAACTTGATGCAGACTTGGAAGGCAGCACTCAGGAATATCTATTCCTGGTAATCAGATCATGCTTTTCACCTCCTCAACAAAAAAAAAATGAGTGAGACCAGTGCAAAAAATAGTTATTTGTTAGAGAATTGGGGGAAAGAGATGCTAGGTATTGAGAGTTCAGCAATTCAGTGGTCAAGGAGGCCAGTCAGTGGCAATGCTGATATCTTGTATCTTGATATCAACACTAATTTTTGGTCCTAAACTCTTCAAAGATTCTCAAAATCCTTTCTTGACAACTGTTTCCTGGACATAGTTGTCTTTTACAGCTAAAGAGTGTTCTCTTACCTCTGTGCAGATCAAGTCAATTGCTTCCTAACTCTCTCCTTGTCCATATGGAAAACGATTTTAGTTGTTTCAGAACTGTTTTGCTTTCCCTCTAAATATAGTTTTCTAGACTAAACAACCTCAATCTTTCATCCTTTTTGTACCTCATGTTTTCTAAACAATTTATCATTCTTATTGCTGTTCTCTGGGCCGACTTCTTCAGCTTTCCTGAGGGAATGCCAGAAACTCGGAGAGTTCTCTTGCTGAGGTCTCACCAGTGGAATCACCACCTCAGCATGCTGCCCAAACCACTCCAATCAATATGACTGAACAGAACTGCTTTCCCCCTTTCCCCAAACATTGCATTGAGGGTTCCTAATGGATCTGCAGTTTGTCCAGACTTCTTTCTGCAAGGATGCTCCCTGTTCCCATTTTAGTCCTTTTGTATTTGTGCATTTAACTTTGTCTTTCCTAAGATTAATACTCCATGCATTTGCTATTGTTGAATTGCACCTTATTGATTTCTGTTATCCAGAGTGCTTGTGACCTAGGGATATCCAGAAATCTCTCAATTGTAATGGAAAGCAGAGCATAGATCTGCATCCAGGACAGATATCTGTGGAATCTCAGTAGAATTTCCTTTGACTTTTGAATAAAATAAAGAGAAAACTTTTCAAAGTATGACTTGTGTTCTCAGTTCATATATTTTTATAATAAGTTGTCCTTGAAAATAAACAACACAGAACTTAGTAACATGAAAGTTTTATGTAAAAACGAAGATTTGATAGCTCAGTTCAGTTAAATTACTCTTGCATAATTTAAGCTAAAATTCCTTGGTTTTCTGTGTTGCTTCCCCCATCAGACAATCTCTGAGCAGATTTTAAAACTTCACATACCACTGCCTGTGGTGCCTACAGGATTTCAAGTTTAATAAAAGTAGATGTGATTAGTAATTCAGTTCAAATGCAGTTTCTTAGTTTAGAAAATTTGATAGACTGTAATCTGAGCTGTTTTGATGATTTTTTTTTCCCCTGCTGTGTCAAGCATATTGAGCTCTTAGTCCTCACAGTCCATGAGATTAGTGCTGGGATGTCAATTTTTTGCTTTTAGGCTGAACAATGCAGATGTCACCCAAATATGTTATGACAAACACCGTTGCTAAAGATGCAGAAGAAATTAGTTTACATCTTGTGAACTTGGACAGTGTTGAACTGGTTTTAAAACAGCTTCCCTCACAGCCCTCTGAAAATTTGGGAATTCTCCTCTAGCAGTGCAGTGTAATTGGTCTGAGCCAGCCCTGTCTTTTTTCCTTTCATTCTTGAAATTTTCATTCTGTTATGCCTTGTGGAGTGTAGCAGGCTGAGTGTTGAGGGATAAGTATTTATGTCTCTGCTTTCTCAAATTAAAAAAAAAAGGCAAATAAAAAGCTTGGTTTGTGGGGTGTAGTTTGGTAGCCACAAATGTTTCCATCACTCAGTGGAACACAAAATGCTGATTTAAAAAAAACCAAAATTGTATTTCAGCACCCTACAAGCCCCTACTGGGTCATCATTATTTAACTCCTTTGTTCTGAGCACTGGGGGTTGTGTTGGTGAAGAAGCATTACTTATTTTTATTAAATACTGGTGTTCCCAATCCTAGTGAAACTGGCTTTGTTTGATATGAATGAACTATACCTGCTAAGATTATTTGGTGTCATAAGAGCAGAACACCAAATAAGAATGTAAAAAAATATTATTTCTAGAGCCCCCACTGTGTGATCATGGGCTAAAATCAAAAGAATGGGAATTCAATACAACCAAATTTCAGTGTGACTGGTGAATAAGCTTGTTGTCTGTAATGAGGTCAGAAATTCCAGAAAACATTTAAATAATCAAAATATTTTTCTGGAAAACTTCATCTGTCAGAATGTGGCAGATATTCTGAAAATGGCTGTTATAGTTTCTCCTGTTTTTTCTGAACAAAGTACTGCTTTTAAAAAATGAATGAATATGTTTTCCCAGAGTTTCCACCCAGCAACACAAGAAGAAGAGTTGAAGATTCTTTTTGCCAGGAGACTGCCTCCTTTGGGAGTTTGTAGACTCTGGCAAAGAATCTGGAAGAGCCATCACTGATAACCACTCCCAAAACTCAAATGAGTTGTTATTACTTTGATTGCTTTGTTCAGCTCACACTTACCCAAGGCTCTTTCCTTCTAACATCCTCCTTTCTAAAATTTACTGGCTTTCAAGCTAGATTTGAAGTCACACATTTTTCCCCTCATATATACTAGCTTTTGTAGGTGGCTATGGCTTGAACCCTGCTTACTTCTGGTCTTCCTGTTTATCTCTGCTTAAATTCCCCTCTGTGGTCTCGCAGTGCTCAACCTGCAGCAGTCATTTGAACAGCCAGAGAGTTGTCAGAAACACAGGAGTTTGGCTTTTCAGCAGGATAAAACCAAATGAAATGCTTCACTGGAGTGAAAAAGCCACATTATTCAAAAAAAATCTCTTGCAATGACAGCAAAAGGATAAAACAAGTTAACTGGGATTTTGATTTCAAGTAGTATAAGAGGATTGTTGAAATTAATGGTATTGAATTAATACAGCAAAGATTTACTTGTGAAAACTTTCCCTAACTCTTAAATTTGTTATTGCTTTCTCTTCCTGTAAGGGCAAGTTGCTGGAGCAGTTCAGGTGCCTCCTTACCAGAGTGATGGAAGCATTTGAACTCAGCTAAAGGATGAGCCAGCCAGCTGATATTTTGGGCCACAGCACAGGTCCATGGCTGATATCCAGGGTGGATTTGCCCCAGCTGGTGATAAACACCCATGCAACCAGTCACTCTCTGTGCCTGTCAGAGGGACATGGGAGAAAACAGGAGGAATGGGAGCAGGAAAACTCGTGGGTCAAAATGTAGACTAAGAAATCACCTACCAAGTACTCCAGCAGCCAAAACTGATCTGAGTCGGGGGAATTTAACTTAACAGTTTTTGCCAATTAGCAGAAATATTTCATTGTGTATTCCAGTATTGGGAAACAGAGGAGACAAATGTTGAAACACCTTTCCTCCCATGTTTACAGCATCCACTTCACTCTAGATTCCTTTCCTTCTTCCTTTCTAGTATCTAGTTCATTACTTCACAACCTTGCTAGAGAGAGATTACTCGCAGTCCCTCCACTGAGCCTACAAGCAGTGGAGGGCAGTGATTTCTCTCTGCCCACTCCTCATTTCTCATTCTTCCTGCAATCTGGAATGGGTCCTCCACAGGCTGTGGCCCTTCTGCAGTGTGCCTGCTCCAGCAGGATCTCATCCACAAGCTCCTAGTGGCTTCAGCACAAGCCAGTGATGAGCAAGCAAATGATATGATGGGATATTAACAGGTGAAAAGTCACGGATGTAAATAGTTGCCTTTCATTTTTCTTCACAGGGGACCTTAAAAATACAGTAATTGTACCAAGTATAAGTTTATATCTTGAGGGCAAAGCCTGAATGTCTGCAGTGCTGTAGTTGACACTTGAAATGCCACATCCCAGAGACATTCTCTTGTAGTGCAGAGCAGTCATTAGTGCTTGGTGTGACATTCCTACTGCAGTGAGCAGAAGGGACTCAAGCTGTTTGCCTCTACTTTGTATATAAGAACCGGGATTCTTTCTATTTCCAGGGCAGTTTTCTTCATCTTCCCTTTCCAGGTTTCACATTCAACATCTTTGTTTAACTGCCACTTTGCTGGATTCAACAATTTGATGGGGGTTTTGGGGTGGATGGGAAAGAATTCTGTTTCTGCATTTGAGTTGGAAACCTTTTAAAATTGTGGCCAATTTTTATGAAAGAGGAAGAAGGGAAACATATTTAGATCCTTGTGGGTTTGTAGAAATCTCTTGATCAGGTATTGGAGCCTCCTGCATCTGGGAAGAGCAAATTCCTCCTTCCTGCATTGTTTTTGTCATCGCAAGCCATGTGTATTTTTGAGAGCAGCTTTCTATTTACGTATTTGTGTTCATTTATTATTTTTGTGTGAGAAAAGTCTTGTTGGTTCATTACCTTTTCTCTGAAGGTCTTGTTGCACCCTGGGTGAGCCTGCAGCAGCTCTTGCAGCAGCTGTCCTTGCCCTCTTTAAAGGCAACTTGTTCTCTGTCACGTAAACCTTGTCTCTTACAGACATGGTGACATTTCAGGGCTGATAATACACGGTTGTGCATTATTTAGAAAGGCTGAGATGTGGGCTTGATTCAGCCTGCAGCCAAATACTAGCTTTAAGACTAGCATGACATGAGAAATTCCTAATAAAGGATGCTGAGCTGTAAGAACAACTAGAAATATTACCTCCTCTGTAACCAGAGACCCAAGCTCAGCTGATATAAAGCATTCCACCAGGTCTTTATTGAATCGTTGGCCAACTCCATTTCCAAGAAAATAACCTGCCATCCAGCTGGTACCCAGGCTTTGCTAAAGAAAAAAAGAGGAGAGAAAGGGAGGAAAATAATGGGAGAAAAAAAATCAATCCTATTATTATCATAAAATTCAAAAGGTTGTTCAAATCCCAACAGTAGGAGGTGGACAGATTAAACTTTTAGAACTGTAACAACATCTCTTTTTGTGCACTCTAGTTCAGCACAGTGAACCTTGTAAGACTTGACATCCATCACAACATTTCCTGCAGTTACCACTCTGTTGCTTAGACCAAATCCCCAGTTCTGCCTTGCAGACTATAATTTGGAGACATTAAATGACTATACTCTGGAAAGTATCTGATGATGTATTGTACTTTAGAATAATAAAACTACTAAAAATGCAGCTTCGAGAATCAAATAAATCAAGTATATAATTATCTGTGTTTGTAGGGTTTCCTCTAAAATCATTATGTTGTTTAAGCCATGCCTTTCTTTGTGTTTTGTTAATAGCCCATGTTCTTAGAAAGAGGATCCTGCATTTAAAAATGTTCTTGGCACAAAGCCCTACTCACGTCCCCTTTCCTTCCTTCTTGCTGACCCATAACAAATCTTCTGACTTTGATTTCACTTCACATTCAAATGCAATGACAGAGGCCTTCATGAAAAAACTTAATCCAAGTGCTTCATTTTCTTAGCTGTAATTCTCACATTTGGAGAGTGTCTTAGTGCCAAAATTCTTTCCTTTTGTTTTTTCCTTAGCCTTTCTTTTCAGATGAGTGCTATCTGGCACTTAGAGTAAGTATAGTAATTGAATGTTCAGGAGCTAGTGACTTTAGGGAGCTTGCCAACATACAGCATACAGTTTCTTTTACACTTTTTTCCTTATCACCAAAAGGAGTGCTTTGCACATTTGGAATTGCTGGAGTTTTCTCCTCTAAAGAAATTTTACCCCTCCTTTTCTTTACCCTTAACTCACTGTCATTATATGCTGGTTGCTTCCCTAGCATATCCCAAGGAATATTTTGTCAGTATTACGGATAATTCTCCCTTGGTTTTTAGTGCTGACTGCCCTGCCTGTGCTCTCTCCAGGCAAGGATCCCTTGAAACCAGTGATGAATGAACCTTGAAGGCCTGAAAGCTTATATACACCTGGGGTTCATCAGACAGCACTGTCTTCTGGATTTACTTCTTCTGTAAAATTGCCCTCAGGAGGTGACATTTTGGTAAGGGCATTGTGGAGATGCTGCTCCTGGCCCTCTTGGGAAGGAAGAGGAGGAACAATGTGGGGCTAGGAGAATTTTCACTGAATCTAAAAAATATTTAAAAAAAAAAAAAGTAATATTTTGCTTGCTCACATATAAATTAAGGAGTGGTTTGAGTGAGGTGAATGATCTCATTTTATCCATCCCATCTGACACATTGGCAGGACAAAAATTGAAGCCATGTGGATAAGTTAACACAGACAATTAATGTCTGCAGGCTGCCAGACTGGTCTAGCATTAATTCATCTTTTCCCAGAAGCTACTTGGTGCTAAATTGTTTAGAATGTGGTTGAGTTTTATTCCCCTTTGGAAAAAGAACATGTAGGTTTCTGGATTGCTTTTTGTCGTGTCCCATTCAGTGATCTACAAAAAATATTATGATCTCAGTACGAATTTATTTGTATCTTTAGGTGTAAGAAGAACCACAGCAGCTAGGGAAAGTCTGTATTATTCAACATCAGAAATGGATATGTTATGGTTTTGCTTGTGCTGGATTGGGTCATGGCATTGCTAGCATTTCTGTAAAATAGGATGAGTATTTTATATCTCCTAGGTGGAGGAGAGGAAGCTAGACCAGTTTGCTCTAAGAGATACTATTTTGGGAAACATCAGAAGGAAATAAAATTTAGGTTGGCAGGTACACCAGCAAAGCAACAACATCACTGTAGGGTCCAGCTTTCCCTAAGAGCTAAAAGAGACTGCCTTGCACATTTTGTTTCCTTTTTCATAAAACATCCATATCCTACCATCAGACTGCTTAAACATGTATTTATTTTTATATGATACTAGATAGAAAATTTAACTTAAATCCAGAGGACTCAGTCAAGTGTGATCAGATTCCTGTAACGTGATGAAATAATTTCACAACTGTTTGTTGAAATGTAGAAAGACAATCTACATTTGCTCATATTTTTCACTGTCACAATAAGGATCAAAACAACCTGTAGTTGAAAAAGTTGACATTATTTATTGTCCTTTTTATTGTTTGACATTTTTACATGAACTATCATGACAAGTCTTTCTAAGGGAGTGATAATATTGAATTTACCCCTTGACCATAACCAAATAAATTTAAGAAAAACCAAAAATAAAAAACCAAAACCAAAATAAATTTAAGAAAAACAAGCAAATATTATTCCAGGTAAATCTTCCTATAACTTGAGAAAGAAAAACTAAAAAGCTTAACATCATAGAGAAAGCTGTGGATATCATTATGCAAATTTTATTTTTGCTCACTGACAGGCAAATATTGGAGGGATAAACAGCTGTCTGTATTCATATTTTAGTTTATGATTTTTCCAAGTATGAATTTTAACATGGAATCCATGACAACTCTGACCAAGTGTGCATTACAGTGCATCTAGCCATTTCCACTTGCATCAAATGATATTTTAGTGTTACATTGGAATGTTGGAGTACTATAGATTAAATCCTGGATATGAGGGGAAAGTGTGGCATAGAATTTAAAAATATTGTTGCCCTTTGGCTGGTCTATCCTTTTTCCAAGAAGGAGGAAGAGTAGTAACCATCATTCTTCTTTTGTAATTGCCAAGGATTCCTGCAGCTAGAGGGAATGGTTAGGCAGTTCCCTTTCAGCCTTTGGGAAGTGAATGCCAACACACTTTTTCAGAGCCTTATAGCCTTACTTATTTTTTCCTTCATGGAAACATTGGTTATTCTAAGTTTGTGCCACCAAAAAACCATGAGAGAGACAAAATAGCCACTGTAGTGCAATGCAATTTTCTAGCCTTGTTACTCAGGTTTGGCCCTTAAATATATACACATATACTTTTTTTTAAAAAAAATATTGACTCCCGGAGTTTATCCGAGTTTCATATATTTTATTTTCCTCTTACTGCTCCTCACACTGGGAGTTTTATTGTAATAAGTAGATCCAATACATTGAAGGTGCATTTCTGGAGGAGGAAAGCAGCTCAGGTTAGCTGAGACTTAACATGAGGTAGGACAGGGGTTTCTGTGCCATTAAATTAAGACAGACCTTTTCCCTTTTATGTGCTTTTACAATGCCTGATAAAAAAGTTTTTCAGTCACACATAAAAATACTTCTTATATCTTGGTTTAAACTGTTTCCAATTAGATTTTAATGCCAACTTGCAATTAGATAAAGTAATATTTATCAACATGGCAATACCATTATTTCTCTGTTGTCAACTTTAAAAACAATTGTCATAATGTTACAGTGATTCATAGTTATTCACAAGCAGTTATGCAGGCAATCACCTACAGCACTATAGGCTATACACAGCACTATTATTAAAAAATAAAGTTAATTTATTTCCCTCTCCTGCAGCTAGTTATTATTTTGTGTACAGGCATTAAACCTCTCCCTCCTGTAGACCTGTGTCACAGGCACTCAGAGATCTGGCTGATCTATGGTGTTGTAGAGTATTTGTTAGGTTCCAGGCCAACATCATTTATAATTTTAAATCCACATCCATGTGCCATTTTGCTGATGAGATGTAGCCCATTCAACCAAATATGTGAGGAATAGGTATATGTCAGATATACAGGTATATATCAGAGGGGAAAAAATGTGAAAGATCTTCTCAAGCTGATGGTGTTTGAGTGTGAAGCTTGTTAATCTCTGTAACATGCTGGTAGCACAAAGAGAACACAATTCTTTTCTGGTAAATGAGAGGTTGGGTCCTTAACTGCTATGGGGGAGGTCATTCCCCCTTGCAAAGGGTAGTAAAATCCTTGGGAATGCTTATGTAGTGAGAGAACTCAGGGTGAGTATAAAGGAGCTTAGCCCTATATTTTCATCATGCATAATTGCATTTTTTCTCATTAAAATCCCACTCTGATTCTAATTAAATTCATAATTGTTCTGCATTTGATCCTATAAACTGTTGTGCAGTGTTGCGGGGTGCTATTTAACAGATGTCATCCTCCCCCCAAGAGACAGGGGTATTTCATTGCTGTGTGAATTGATCCTTCAGTGGGAAACCTGAACAGGTCCCCAGATAGCCAAGCAGGAAGGGGGATATCGTGAAGTAGCAAGAATGAATAAATGAGGTAACCAAAGAGTGTCTCTCAGAGTGCATGAGATGCAATTCCTTGCACTTCAATATATTTTAGAAGAGTAATCTAATTTCCTCATTCTATCTTCTATTCATAATAAAGTTACAAATTCATAGTGATGCTTCAACACATGGTTCTCAGGCTTACAAACCATTTTTAGACATTTGCATTAGGGTTGTTGTTGTTCTTATTGTTGTTGCTGGGGTTTTTCTTCCAGTACAGCTGCAGCCAGTTTGACTCTTACACACACAGAGCTAAGAAAGTTAGCCTTGGCTTTTTTCAGAACATCCCTTGTTTCAAGTGTGTTCATTGGATTCACCACCACTTCCCCTCCATCTCTGGCAGATATACGTGTGCTCCTAACACTCTTCACCCTGTTTGCTTCCAAATAGCTGTTAGATTGTTTCTGATTTTATTCTATCAGGTCTTACTGCCACCACACTCAATATTTATCTGGGGGCTTACCCACATCCATCTCTGATCAGCGCCTTCTAGTACAAATCCCCAGTTTAGCAAATCCCACAGAAGCCTGCTGGTCTTCAATCAAATCAGAATGGTTTCATATTTAATTTATATAGCCCAGACTTACTATTACTAAGCTGAGTAAGGCCTTATGTAAGTTTAAGGACTCAAACCCTAAAGTACATTAAATAATATAACAATAATGCTTTGCCAAAAAATGGAATTAAAAAACTAAGAGAGAACAGTGGGATATCAATGGGTCAACATTAATTTCTAGTTCTTTTTTGTATAGCAATATGTTGAGCTTCAAGATGCTTTTAAATTGCTTCAGAACCCTCAAAGATAGTTGTGTTATAAAATGCATGTTATTATTTACCATACAAACTATTGACCAAAATCATATCTTCTCCCCCATTCACATGCAAATTCTGGGAAATTTCAATAGGAGAAAAAGGTTGAGCATATTCTATTCTGAACATGTTGTTCTTCTTAGATATTAAACTTATTCTCTATCCCTTCACATTAGTCAAAATCCGATACCCTAGAGAAAAATCTTTCTAAATGGTACCTAAAATGGCCTCAAAAGACAGATAAAATTCTTAGACATAGGCTGCTCATCATGAGTGGTGAGTATTAGAGGTTACTAAAAATATTCAGCATTCTTAGCTCATTATGAATTATGAATATTACCCTCTGGGTATTGCCATGGTTTGTTGTTTTTTTTTTTTCAGAATGTGAAAACTTGCTGTACAAAGGGATTCCCCTTTATTTGTAATTGAGGGCTGAAGTTTCCTTGCCTTTCTTTGATACTACCTCTAGCCTACTGCTTATTTTAATGGCTGTCTCCTGAAATTCCTGAAATTCCAGACATGCAGGCGATTTCAAATTGCAGTGGAGATACACGCAAGTTGTTTGCTTATAGAAAACCAGACAAAAATGCTTAGTAAATATTAAAGGGTTAATGCTGGCTTACTTTACTTAGGCAGGCAAATATGAGGGTGTGCAGTGGATCTCTAACTCCTTCTTTATTGTCTTTTTTTTGACTAACCAGCCATACTGGCTGCCCCGTGGTCTGCTTTTGTTGGCAGTCTGTAGAACTAGAAGCAATCAGGGAAATTATTCTGTCCTGTTTCTGTATTACAGGCAGAATCAGGATAGTGGGCTTGTCTAAAACAAATGTTGTTCCTAGTTAGAGGCTGGAATAATACAGTAACATTTACAGAGCTGAGAGACAGGAATGAGGATTTCTTACACAGCTGCCATTTCTTCCCTGTTCTTCATGGAATTGCAGAGCTCACTGCATTTCCTCCTAACCAGAACTCAATAGACTGAATATCACAAAAGGGTAAAATGATTATGAGAATTCAGATACAGTGATGGTCCGTGGAGATTTGTATCTGTATACAACACAGAGTTCTGCTTTTCACAATTATACCATTTTTTCCTTTGGGACACGGGAGTTAGTATTTTATATTCTAATTTGATGACTAAGTTTCTTTGCTGTCAGATTTTAGTCAATGAGCCATTCTTGGAAATTTGCCTTAAACTCTGCTACAAAGTATTGTATCATTGTATATAATGAGTTGGAATAAAATGCACAATATTATTTACACTAAAAAGTTTCCCCTGCTCCCAGATATTTTGAAGCCCATATAAGCAACAGAAACACACAATATAGTAAATTGCAGAAATCAACGACACACAAGTGAAATAATCAGTAAAAACTCCTTGTTTTGAAAAGATCTTGTAATTACATAAGACATGTATGACAGTAACATTAAAATAACTTGTCAAAACATCATAATACAACCAGTTCTGATTCACTGGAACAATTATCTACTTTGAGCCTGAAAAACAACTTTGGAAAAGGAGCCCAGTCACACACAATGAGGAACCTAGGACAAGAGACTTTGTTATCCTGTGATAAATTAGTCTAGTTAAAATTCTCTTCATGGCTGAAATGACCACCAGGGAATGAAGATACTTTAAGGAACATATCATCAAAAACATTGCCATCATTAGTTTAAAACAAAATGGGAGAAAAAAAAATAAAAAAGAGAGAATTAAATTTAAGAAAAAAGGAAAAACTAAGAAGAGAACACCAGGTAAACTCTTAGTTCATGTAGGTTTAAGGTAGTCCCCAAATATAGAAGGCAGAAAGTCTGGACAATAGAATATTTTGACAAAACATTACAATTGAAATCATAATGTGACAATTCAGAAGCAGCAGAGCATGCTAATTCAGGTGCTTAAAGGAAATGTTAGAAAACAAATATCACTTATTCTTGCCCACTTGGCATATTCAGGCATGTGCTCCGAAGTTGATGAGGAACACATTCGATGCAGGGAGCTCGGGGTGCAGCTGCAGATGGAGCTACAGGTTGGGCTCTGCATGGGAACCCAAGACAAGAAGCCATGAACTGCCACCCTTTGCACAGCAAAGGGCACAGGGACCTGTGGCACAGCCAGGGACACTGAGACACGTGGCAGGAGCTGATGGTTGGGGAGGAAGAGCAAGACTGGTGTCCTTGGACTGTGAAGGGATAAAAGCCCAGGGGTTTTCCTCAAAACCAGACATCTGAGGCTCTGCCATGGGGATTGAATTGGTGAGGAAACCTGATCTGACTGTGATTGGGGTATGCAGGGAGTCCAGTGTGGACCTGCCAGGTCATGGAGCCACCCCTGTGGCTCAGTCCCCGCAGTGACAGCCGGGGACTTTGGGATTATGGCTTCCAGACAGTCTCGTGAATGATCACACTGGGAAGATCCCTTAATAAAACTCATAGTTTCTGTTCTTAAAATGGATTGAGGGTCACAGAAGAAGTGAGGAGGGACAGGACCTCTGGTGCATCTGTCCCAACCCCTGCTCAAAGCAGGCCAAGGCCAGGTTCCTAGGGCCACGTTCACTGTGAACGGAGACTCCACGGCTCCTCTGGACGCTGGTCCCCGTGTCCTCCACCCTCAGGGATATTTCTTTTCTGTGATACCTGATTCTCATGATATAACCTGAATCTTCTGCTGCCTCTTATGCTGTCACGGTGTCTGTGATGTACTTGTGTACACAGTGGCAAGGAATAGAGGAGATAGAGCCAGACTCTTCTCACTGGTGCCCAGGGACAGGGCAAGAGGTAAACTGGAGGAGTCTCCATCCTCAGGACCATTCATAGCTGATCTCCAGGTGTGCCTCATGCATCAGCCATTCCATGTGAGTCTGTGATTTAAAAGTCAGTCTGTTACAGTACAAAAAAATTTCACAGTTACTGGAATCTTCTCTGGAAGGCCACTAATGGAGAGGTTCTCTTCTCCTGTTTTTAATTGCATTTACATATCTAAGGCTTAACTGCTCAGACTAAGCTTTTCCTAAAGCATCTCCCGCAGGCAATTTGTTTTGTGAAATTCAAACAAGCATACTTAAATAATTAGAAAATGAAAATTTCAGAAATGTTATGCAATGATTTGACTGTGTTACATGCTGTGAAACAAGAGGCTGAAGTCTGGTTAAGGCTTGGCTCCGATAGCAAATATATCACTGTTGTGTGATCCTAGTTTGTGCCGTGGGGGAAATATTCTACTGCCTTTGACAAGCTATGCTTGAGCAATGCTGGTTTGGATATGATCAGCAGAAGCTCACTGAGAACTGGTTTAATAGATGTGTTGAATAAAGATACATGTGTTTAATACAGGGGTGTTTTTCTGCTGAGTACACTTTGGACAAAAGGCTCAGGCAGGTTTTCCAGAGCACTCTTGGAATCTGGTGCTGCACCAGAGGTGGTCCATGTGCAAATAAACCGAGTGAGGAGAACATTATTGCTGTGCTTTCCATACCTTCATTCAGAAAGTCTGGAGGAGGAGGAAGCAGCAGCCTGAGATCTTGTTCCTTCTGCCTAGCTTAGACCATTCTTGTAGTTTTCATTGTTCTAGTGTAATTTCTCATTATGTCACAATAAGGAATGTCCTGCTTGAGGTAAACATTCCTCCATGTCATGTCTCCAGCTGTAGACCCTGTAAGTACAATTTCAGGTTTTGTCATTGAGTGAGGTTTTATTTAAAATGTCATCTGAAAAACTTTTGGTTATTCTCTTTATGTCTTTGGTTCAGGTTTTTCTAGGTCATTTTGAAAATTGTAACTTCTCTTCGTCTTGAGGGAGTGAAACCACAACAGGAACCCCTGTCTGTTTTGTCTGTTAGTAATGTTCAAACCTGCTCTAGAAAAGTTTTATGCCCCCATTCTACAAATACTATCTGTCCCTTTATATCTCCTCAGAAACCCTGTGCTAGAACCTGCAGTTCATATGAGAACGTGGCAAATACCTGGGTGTACCTGTCTTACCAGGAGTTGCTTTCTTCTCTTTAAAATTGCCATTCTACCTTCCTCTCTGTCTAATTTTCTATAACACTTTTTTTTTTCCTCAAACTACAAATTGGCCTTAATCTTACCTATTTTCTATGTATGGGGGGGGAAAGAAATATGTACCTATGCCGTACAGATTGAGTCATATTGTTTTGACAGTTTCAGATGGGGACTGTTACAGGTGTTTTCCTGTTCTGTACAGAAAATTCAGGTTTGGGTTTCCAACAGATTTCATCTTCATGTGTGAAATCACATCTCAGCTTTTTCAAGTCATTGGATAAGACCAACTGAGAAGTAGTACAACTAGATATTCCTAATTTAAGCCCAGGCTATCCATCATTTCCAATGACAAGAAAATATAGTATTTCAGTGTAAAATAAAAGCTTTATGTATATAGAGAAGGTGGATTAAAATTGAAACATCTCCTAACTTCAAAGAAACTCTTTACTTCAAAGTGTTTATGAATTTGGACATGAAGACCCTATGAATTATAAAACACTGAGACTGAGACCCCCAGCTTTGGAGTTTGTGACTCGCTTCTTGAACCTGCATGAAGTTTTTTTAAATTTTATTAGTAATTTTTGTTACCACACAGCTCTGTAGACTATGTAGTTTGAAAAATTGGGGGCTTAGTTTCTATTTTCAATAGAAATAACTTTGTACTTTTGAATTTTGGTTTTGAGACCTGCATAATCAAGCAGACACATTTGAACCACAGCATCAAAATTTAAGAATTCAATGTATATTTTCTCAGTAAAGGATCCTGGTTCATCTCTTCATTACTTTGTCCTAGCTGTTCCCATATAATTGAAGTGTTTTACTAAAAATATGCTTTCCCTGTATTCCATTAGATACTTCCTCATCATTTCCTCCTTTGCCCCTTTGGCAGAACTTTCTGGTTCCTAATTTTCCATAAAGTACATAGACACAGAACTAATAACTCATCTAATGCATTTCAATTTTTTTCTTTCATCTTGGTGCTCATCATTAGTCATAAATAGTACATGCAGGTAAGTATTAAAATCCTTGCTTTTTTATATCTCTTATGTTTTATGATACAGAAAGCTGTGTGATACCAGCTCAACAGAAACATCATAATGTTCAACCTTCCTGCATCTGCTTAATCCCTTTTGCATTATTTACTCTTAAATATCCTCTTCATTTGATTAACATAGTTCTTGCTGGTTTGTTGTCTTCTGTCTTGTGGGTTTTTTGAAGCAAATCTCTAAGGGTACTTTAACTGTCATAGTTCAAGTTATGAGCATAAATTACAAGTAGTAAATTCTGTTTTCAAAAACTTTTGTTAAAGTTTGTCATCCACACTTGTTTGGGGCTTTTGATTGGTTTGGTTATTTCTTTATTCTCTGCCTGTGTTGAGAAGATGATTGATGATGGGAAGATTTAAAAACGGATGCTGAGATTATTTTCTATCTTGAAGTAACCCAGAAGGGTCTGCATTTTATCTGTCTAAGGGTATTTATTTGGAACAAGTATTTTTGGAGTATACCTTTGAAAGTCCTTTATGCAAAAAGAAGAGGAAAAGTTTTGCCTTTTTAAGAATAAAAAGATGAGTGGAAGAGGTTTTTTTCCTCAACAGGCAGTCCCTAGAAACAACAAGATTTAGTTTGTGAATAATTTGATACAAATACCAGAGCCGTCTCCTTGAAGTCCATATTTATGCAAGCAGTAAAAAGAAGGGAGTTTTCATTCTGGAGCTCCTACAAGTTGAAGTAAAACGCTGTGAATTGCTATTCAAGAAGGCCATGGGAGGTAAATCGAGAAGATTAAGGTTAATAAACCTGCCAACAATTAAGGCCTTATCAGAAATAAAATCAGGGGATTATGAAGTAAGCTAAGTAAAGCCTCTCTGGTGAGAAACAGACTTGTTTCTGCCACACATTTCAAGGGAGGTTGTAAGCCAAGAGCTCTGGTTTAGGAGCCCACCCCGGGCACGCGTGGCCAGTGCGGCAGCGGCGAGCCAGGAGCAGCCCCTGCCCTGTGTCCTGTCCTTGCTGTGCCGTGACCAGCCATGCTGGATCACCTCATCCTCACACTCCAAACAGCAGCAACCCCGTAAGGAACCTGCCTGGGGTCGAGAGAAGAAAATATGAGTCCCTAACAAAGATGAATTAAAGCCAGGGCAGTGATCTCATAACTTCAGTAGGTGCCTTGGGAATATGAAAGCAACCGTACCTTGCGTCTTAGCCAGAACTATGACCATGCTGCTCTTTTTGCCAGAAATCTTTTTCTTCTTTCCACACTCATATTTATATCCTAGAAGTCAGTTCCCTAAAAAATTAAAAGCTGTTATTAGGTTCCTGTGTATAATAGCAAGTTAAGCTTTAGCTTTTCCTGTTTGGATCAGTGAGCTGCCTTACATTTGCCACAGTATAAACATTTAGCTGAGCAGGGTACCTGCTGTTGCTTATAACAGAATTTAAATTATAAAGCATTGGGACTCTTTTTAGAAGGATCCCTGAAGATGGCTATTCATTAGTGCAGATTCCCTGTGACTTCTGAGTAACTCTGGCAGGGCTGGTACTTAATATAGAGATACATTGGACCGTATTAGAATTAAATAGCCATTGAGTCAGGATGATAGATAGGAAGTAAAATCTGGTGTTTCATAATATTTCAGGAACTCTGAACTGCTCTGCTGACTCTATACTACATATATATTCATATATATATGTACACAATTCAATTTAGAAAGCTAGAAATGCTGAGCGGTTGTTGTCAGATAATTTATCATGCTAGATGAATTCCTAGATGCAAATTTTTATCTTATGGAACGTATTCTCAGCTGATGTACACAAATCTTTTGGTTCCACAAAGTATTGATTCAGGTAATGTAAAACCCAGAAGAAACAGAAACATTCATCTCTCTCAAATACTTTACAATAATTGCTGATTTTTCAAAATTAAAAATGTACAAGTAGAGATCATAAAATCACACTATCTAGCTGGATCATTTTCACTCTATTTATATTTTTAAATAAATTGTTTTACATAACTTCCATTGTTCCTTGCTTTACACACAGCTTCATTTTAGTAGTTTATTTTTCAAAAATATATTGACTATTTGATGAGTTTCATAAATTATTTTGTATGCCAGAGCAGGCAAATAATTTTTCTTAGTCACCCTGCTCTAATTAGCGCATTAGGAAGTGATGTTGTCAGGATTGTGAACACTGTAATGTAGGAAAAATGGTTGCTGACATCATGCCTAGATGCATATATTGCAAATGCTCTTGTGTCTCCATCCTCTAATTAAATATAGTCCTCAGGTCAGAATATGATTAGTTGTCAAGTGACAATTTAAGAGGTTGGAAGAACATGTTTGTACTGAAACTAGATCAAGAGTTCTTTAGTGTTATTTGTAGCGCATGGGCAGTGTTTTTAATGACTTTTTCACAAGGCTTTTGCTGCAATTCAACAATAGCATTGCTGTAGATAATATCAGAGACTTCACAGTGCAGGCTTAGCGTGTCATAAATTCATTCTTTGCATACCAAAACAGAAAACCTCACATGAATGCGTGCATTGACAGAGTATCCACACGGAAAACAATTCAGGATTGTAAAGGGATAAGCAAAATTGCCAGGAACAACTGGAGGAATGAAGTTCTGCCTTGCTTGTGTAACACAAAGCTCGGTGAAAACGGAGAAAAAATCAAAAGTTTATTTGTGTTTCTTGGTTTTATAAACATGACAAAATTGTATCTTCTCTAAAAAATGTCCTACATCCTGGGGTTTGAGATGCTTTGCTTTGTTTCTTTTTCTTTCAAAAGTGTTTTCATTAGGAAGGAGACTATGACATTTTTAAGGAGGGAAAAAAGCACACCTATGTAGTCTAGTGACCTTTTCACTCAGATGAACCCATTTTGTTACTTTTGCATAATCCAGGTTTAACTAGGGTGAAATTTAGGGTGTAATGTTAAGCCAAGCTATAGGCCACAAATGTCTGACACAAAAGGAGAAACTCTAATCCCTTGGCACAAATTTTTGTTCGTTTTGTAGTATTCAGGCATTGACAGGAAACAAGCTAAGTCTCACACAAGAAGATTTGTTGCTCTTTTGGTTTTTATTTAATCTTGATATGGGTTGTTTAAGTATATACATAGTGCTTTTGCTTGTGAATATAAATGTCTCACAATGTGTTTGAATGATATTTCTGTTTTTCACGGTTTCCTGAGATGCTTTATGACTGTTACAGAGTTAATCAATATCAATGATGAGATAAAGAATATATTTTCCTCTGACCTGCAAGATTATATGCTTTGCTGGTTTGTTTTCTGCACAGCATGAGAAGTTGTTTTTGAAACCTTTTTAAAATCCCGCTCTGCAGATTTGGAAATCCAAAAGGGTTTTTTTTCAATTATTGCCAAGAAAAATAGAGCTTGACGTTAGTGACACTTTTGTATAACTTCATCCTAAAACTAGAAAAGTAAGGGTGCCCAAATACTCAGCAATATTATCCAATTTACAGACTACAAAAATTATTAGGTAAATCTTCGATTTGCATAGACAAAGTAGGAAAAAGCAGCAGCTCCATTGGAGCTGTTTTAATTGTATGTACATAAGGCTTCTCAGACCAAGTTGATTTCCATGATCAGGCAGGAGGCTGAAGCCTGTCTAACATCATATGAAATAGTGTATGAATTCTAAGCTTTGTGAACCTGTCTGTCAGAAGTCAGTGGAGAGGCTGTGAATGCCAGCGTCTCCAAGACCTCACATCTCTCCCATGCTCCTCTCATCTGGGACATGAAAATTTTCTCTAATAGTCATAGAGCTCTGCTTGCTAAGGTTACAGTAAACTTAAAATTAAACCCTGAAATCTAGAATTTTTTTTTCATTTTTTCCTTTGGTGCTCTGTGTTCAAGAGGAAAGAAAAGAGTGCAGTATTCACCATCCTTACACTCATGTTGGCTACTCATGACCAGAGCTTGTGACATTTCTGATAAACAGTTTAAGAGAGACATGAAAATATTTTTACACTGAGGTTCTTTTAAATGATACATTTTTAAAAGTCAGAATCCCTGGTCTGGGAAGGAGAAAACCCAGGATGTTTCTAGCCAGTGATTGTTATTTAGATATATCCATTTATCAATTTCAAACATGGTTAGAGTTCCTCCTTTTAAAAATTGAGTTGATATCTCCATTATCCATGAAATCTTTCAGACTGAATGAACTTAATGTGTTTCCATACGCCAAGAGCAGTTTAGCAGATTCAAGACTACAATAACAGCTGAATAACCTTCTCACTTTACTGTGGACAAGATGATACATGCTAGTTTTCCCCAAGGATATTTTCAGATCTCTGGCCTGACTTCCCATCTAAAAGGTGTTTACAGCAGAGAAAAGGCACTCAGGCTTTGGGCAGAGGTTGTACCAGAAATGATGCTAATCCCTAACTCTGATTGTACTGCCACCGCTGCAGGGCTAGCCAGGGAGGGCAGGAGGGGGACCTCTTCAAATTGGAGTTGAGAAGTATGGCAAGAAGGGTGTTTGAGAAGCCAGCAGTATTATGGGAGCTGGATATATATCCTGTATTTGTAGAAAACCC
>WAAE01004940.1:20319-40065 GCA_013400495.1 Nicator chloris
TTATTATTATTATCAGCAACCGAAGAAACTAGTTGTGCCAGAGGAGCTATTGTGTTCATAGATCCTGAAAGTCATAGCAAATTTTCTATTAATTTCATGTTATTGTGATTTCATCCTCAATTATATGTATGTATGCAATTATATATTATATATAATATAAATTATATGTATATAATATTATATATATATATGCAAGCAGAGATAGAATACTATCTAAAAGATTAAAGAGAGAAAGAGAGAGGAGAGATGAGATGATGTATTGTTCACCATACAGGACAAATTTTTAGGATAAGAATTGAATCCTTTATACTATTTGGTAGCATATTATTCAACAGTGCTTCTAGACAGCAAGGGCTAATCTAAAATCTGTGAGGCAGAAACAAGCAGCAATATTTCACAGTTACAGCCCACTACATCCTTGGTTTATGTGCCTTTCTATACCTGTATGTAGCAACTTGCTGGCTATTAGTGGGGTTCTGAATGTTGTTGAGGAGTAATTGTTTGACAATTTATCTGATAAATATCCACACATCAGAATTTCATACAGTCCTAATTAAAACTACTGATCACATTTTATATGCGAAATACACTTATATGTGAAATAAGTGTAACCAAATTTTACAAACTGAATTGGGATTATAGATCAAAGAAAAGATTCTCCATGTCAAAGGAGTAGTTGCACAGTTATTTTTGCATTTTATCATAACATATGTAGGACTGACTCATCAATTGATATATGGTGCTCTGGCTTCACAGCAGGCAACTGAAGCAGTGCCATTTTTAGATCAGGGAGTATCTGACCCAATATATATATTTTTTTCTTTTCCTGTAACTTATAAAGAGAATGAAGTTCTTAATCCATCATTCAACATGGAGGAAAGAAAAATGGAATATATATTACCTTGACCTTTATAACACTCTGGTAATATAATTTCCTGTGCACTCATCCTGAGCACTCAACTTTCAGCAGTACAGCAACCTGTTCAATAGCAGAGAAAGGGGCTAGACCCTCAGACCACAGCATGTCCCATGGTTCCAACACACATAACATCCTCTGGTATCCTGCACTGGCACTTCTGGAATTGGTGCTTGGGAGTTTTCATTACCTTTATTGCAATAACATTACTATCTGCTTTTTGTAGACCTAGCAAGACTCAAAAATTGCAAAGCTTAAAATTTAGTATTTGTTTCCACTTAGGCTTGACCCAAAAGAGAAAAAAACCTGTCCTGCTGTTTTGCAGCAGAGAAAGAAGTGCTAGCCCGGCTCCTAGCATGTTGCATATCTTAAAATTCATGCCTTTAGAGGAGCTCTATAATTTAATTTTGTTGGTGCTGTCCACCATATCAGGGGGTTCAGAGTGTTTTTCAAAAGGTGAGTGGGCATTGCTTTTAAAATGTTACTCACTGAGAAAGTTTAGTGTACAGGCTGTGTTAGAATGGCCAAGACAAGAGTTATGATGAGTGGTGTTTGCTGTTGTACAAACACTCGATCAGGAATGGCCAGATAAGACTTAGGAGTTTGGGATAACAATGGATATTAAATGTACTGTTACAGGACATGTCTGACCTCTAAATGCTTTTCCTCTTATTTACTCCTGATTTTGGAAAGGATCCACTGTAACGTAACTTACTTGGTTAGTTACTAACTAAAGTCAGTAACTGTAAAAGTTACTCAAAAGTCAGAAAGACTAGAGGTCAGGTGGAGCTAAGAAATACTTTGGGGTAATACTATTCTGTGGTGTAAAATTAGATGACCCTAAATATTAAAAAATAAGGGAAGCTTTTATATAGGAACCAGTGTAGGGTGCTTCCCCTCATCTATTCCTCACTGTGTGCATACTGAATCTGCAGAGCCAATCACAACTTTTTCAAGGATTCTTACCCCTTTTACACCAGTGAATTTAAAAAAATATTCCATTTTTAGAACAAAGCCACTTTTTTATATTTATTATGTAAAAAGAAGACACAGAATTTTTAGATGCTTTACAACCTGAGGCTGGGAAGGTTTAGACAAACATAACTAAAGATCGTTAATATTTCAAAATAAAATACTTGTGAAATGGCTATTTGCCATCCTTCATGGGAGGCTGATATAAACTGCCATAGCTCTGCTGAAGTCAGTCACTGCCCTGAATTTCCTGCCTAATAATGCACAGGATACGCCTTGAAGCACCTGAACAGAAGAGTGGCCAGTGACTCACACTCAAAGTTGATTTCTTTATCTCAATCATAAATTTAAAGGCTTATTTCCCCTTGGAGTTTACTGAGGAAGTATTTAATCACAGGACAATGGGGAGAACTAAAGCCAGTTAAGATGCCTGACATCTATCCCATAAAATATTTAGACAAAGTACATTAAGGAACAGATGACTTTGAAATTAATGGGAGCAGAGCACTAATGCAGTGACTGCCTTTAACACAGTGTGTTCACTGAGGGTGTTCTCTGAAGGAACTGCACTTCACTGGAGTTCAGATGCATTAGAGTATCACGTGATTCTGCAGCTAAAGGAACAGGACCTTATTTTAATTTTAGGGCACTTACTTGCTGGCAAATGGAATGTACTGTATTCCATGTTATTTATACTGAGCTGAAACTTTCAAGTAAACAAGCAGGATAATACTGAGGAGCTTTTCTAAAAAGGAACTGATGTTTAGATTTAAAAAAAAAAAAAATATAGTGAGTGGTCTCTATGTCAACATATACAGTATTTTGGAAAATTTATTCACCTCATCATTTTTTGAATTCCCAAAGCTACTAATTGAGCTTGACTTTTCTGGTAAGATTAACTAAAGGAAAAGAAAACTCGAAGAAATAATAACAATTAAAAAAAGCTAATGCTGTTAACATACATTAACCAGAATTTGACTACTTAAATATTTAAAACACAAATCAAAAGACATGGGCAGGTTCAAACTCTATTCTAGGCATGGAAAATTAATTATATGAATTTATACTTAGCTGCCTGTTGACCTCAGCTTAGGTTCCATGTTGTTTACTTGTTAAGGTCTTGGAGACTTAGTTTACATTTTGACTCTCTATATTCAGTCACTTTTGGTTCAAGTTACATTTGAATCAACGACAATAAGGATTGAAACAATCTGAAGTGCCTGATATTGTTACTGATGCAAACTACAAAAAGGACACCAGTGAGCAACCTGCCCTTGTCACAAAGCAGGCTAATGGTACAGGGTGACATTAGAAAAAGTCTTGCCAGCAAGTTGGGGGAGTGATCTTTCCCCTCAACTCATCTGAAGACAGAGACACATCTGGAGTGCTGGGACCAGTGCTGGCGTCCCCAGCACAAGAGAGACGTGGATATAGTGGAGAGAGTTCAGGGAAAGGCCACAAAAACTATTGAGAGGCTGGAGCCTCTGACACAGGAAGAAAAGCTGAGAGGAGCTGGGACTGTTCAGCCTGGAGTAAAGAAGGCTCAGAGGGAAGCTTATCAGTGTGTACAAATACCTGAAAGGAGGGTGCAGAGTGGACAGATCCAGGCTCTTTTCAGTGGCTCCCAGGACCACTGAGGAGATGAGCACACTCTAAAGCACAGGAGGTTCCTTCTGAACACCAGAAAACGCTGCATTACTGCGAGGCTGACAGAGCACTGGCACAGCTCACCCAGAGAGTTTGTGGGCACTTCAGCCTTGGAGATGTTCAAAACCCACCTGGACATGGTCCTGGGCCACTGGTTCTGGGTGACCATGCTTGAATGGGGAGGCTGGACTAGAGGATTTCTCTGATTACCTGATTCTGGGATTCTCTGAAGATTTTGCTCCAAAGAATTTTTATAGCTGAAGAGAAATAAATGAGACCGTGTCATTCCTTTTTCAGTTCAGGAAATACAGTATGGTGACTTGTGAGAAAAGAACACTGGTCATCCTATATCAGAAATTTTCATGTAAATCTAACAGGAATATCATAAAGCATATTGGTGTGAGCTAGGATTCTTGCTTGGGTTCTTTTTTCAATTTTACCTCTGTCCTTTCCTCTTTCTCATCTTATGTGATGCCATTACAGAGCCAGGACACAGCCTCTCTTTTTGGGTGAGGAAAAGAGTTTGCTGAAATGAAAATATAATTTTTCTTCAGCCTTTCTCCTGTCCAAGGACGAGGAGGATTGGACCCAGGTACTTCAGAGCTGAGTGCTTCTGTGTAGATATATGCCTGGTAAGGGGCAGCCTCTTCCTACTGGTACCCAATCTGCCTTCTTCCAGGTGAAAAAAGATTAGCTCATCCAAAGGCTGGACTGCTGGAGCTGCTGGTAAATTTTCCCTTTCCACTGGGAAGGATTGTACCAAGTTCTTTTCCAGGCAGAATTTGACGCCTGAACAGTTCTCAGACTTCAAGACCTTAGTGCCACATATGGTTTAGGTTGTAGGAATAATGTCATTTTACAGGATACAAACCTTTCTTAAGAGGGAGTCACTTTTACATAGCTTTAATTCATAGGTAAGGTGGTTTAAGGGAACAGTGACTTAAGAAGTGTTCTCTGGCTTTATGCATCAAACAAAGAATTCAGAAATGCTGAGCAGGCTCTAAATCATCATCAGAAGGGCTTTCATCTCCTTTTAAATTCTGTGAAAACCTAAGAGCTAATTTGAACATTTTGTCTTCAACTGTTTTTCCATAATACAGGGTTAAAAAGCATGTTTTCCCTTAATCTTTGTGTTATATTGATATGTTGTTGGGGGTTTTTTGTTTGTTTGTGGGGTTTTTTTTGGTTTTTTTTTTTTTTTTTTGCATTATGGCTGAAATTTTAAGAAACCCAAGTTTTTAAAACTTGATCCCTCCCCAACACTCCCTCCCTTCTTTTCCCCATTATGCCCTCTCACCATTTTTTTTTCTTTAATTGACATTTATGAATTTGATGGTCAAGTGACAAGGTTTGTGAAAAAAAAAAAAAATTAGCTACTGAGCTATCAGGAGGATCATGTTTCTGCACAAATCACTGCTTCGGAATTCTCCTGTCATTTTAATGAGGCACATTCTTTTGAGCTGGCAAGTCACAATTCCACCACCCAGAGCCTCACTCTGAGGTATTTTTATAATGTCACAGTTTTTTGTTATAATCCCTGCTAGCTGGCACCATTTGGCACATGCTTCCCTGCAGGCTATTTCTAATCCCATTACTGTGGAAGTGACTCAGTTTGTAGCTTTTTTAGCACATTTGAGGGAACATCTGAGAGACACTTTGGTCTCCATCAGAAATGGCTGCGTTTATCTAGAGTTTCCAGCTGTGTTTAGCTGAAATCCAGGGAGAAAATGCTGTTTTAAAGGTAAAGAGTAGATAAAGCAAATTTAAATGTTCACCTTGATAATTAGGAATGCAACGATGGATGGAAAGCTGCCAGGAGAGTTTCATAGTTTTCAAATAGAAGTATAGATCAGAACAAATCAATTGTTTGGCTTTTTAAATTCCCACTTCTTCAGGAAGGAAAAAAAATAGAAATGGACTGCAATTTACATCTTAATTCTCCTGCTGCTACTAATTAAAAGTAGAGTTTTTTCTTCTTTAGAAATACCTAAAGTGTGCTTGTTACCCATAGAATTGTTAAACTCTATTTCCTTCGTCAAGCTAATTCATAATGAACTATCTCAATTCAAACTTTGGAATGATAAAGGATTTCAAACTGTAGGGAAATAATTAATTTCTAATTTTAAAGAAAATATAACAGCTATCCTGGCTCCAGCTGAAGAAGTTATTCTGGCCTTTTGTTTTGCATGTGGCCATTGGCAGATGATTAGGGAGAGAATATATAAACAGAATGACTTTTCCTGTGCCATAACCTTCTGAGTTTGGAAGCTACAGCCTTTTCTGAAGCAGAGGTTCATAATTCAAGCTGAGGTATTCATCTTTGTCTTTTATATAATTCACAACCTTTCTGTGAATTCGCTGAACTACTTTTGAACACATTCAGTTTCTGACATATACATCCTGTGCTAAAAGGTTCCACAGCTTATTTACCTACCCTGTGGAAAAAAAATACCCTGTACTTGCTCTTTTCTAAACAGCTCTGTGATAACTTGATGCCTCTAGTTGTTGCATTCTGAGGAAGATAAAATCTTTCATATTTACTCACCATATAAATGTTATCAGTTTCTTTGAAATTATGCAAGTATTATCAGACATGTCTTTCCCCTAGAGTTATTTCTTTCCAAAATTGTTAAAAGCTTTAAAGTTTGTAACTTATTTATCCTTTTATTTAGCCCTTCTTTCCATTTCTTGTATTAGTTCTGTATCCTTTTTTTTTTTCCTTAATTGGGCTACCAGAGCAACATGCAGCATTCAAAAGTCATATGTTTAAGAGATTTATCCATTGGTATGAACTTTTTATTTCTTAATATTCTCCTGATATTAACTCTCCTTCAGACTTCAGCTGAACATTAAGTTGATAAGTATGGCCAAATATTCACAAGATCTTCAAAACCTCTTTTTTGGGAGGTGGAAACTTGGTGTTTTCCCTTCACATTTCTATTACCTTTAAAAACATATTACCTAGGCATCCAGTATCATGAGAACATTTTGTGACTTTTGACAGTTCATTTCAGTTTCAATCCACCATTAATAAGGACCAGTTTGTTCATCTCCATATCTGCTCTCCTTTACAGATTTATGAACATACTGAACATTGAGATGCCTTTACATAACAGCTCTGCAGGGCTCTTCTGGTAGTGAACTTATCCTCACAGTAAATACCAGCTATTTTGTTTCTTATTCTTAAACCTCTATTAGTTCATGACCTGGTCATACCTCTTATCTCTTCTGTAACTTATTTTCTACAGGAATTTTTAGTGAGAGACTTTGTCAAAAGTGATGTGGACATCCATGTGCTCTATATTGCACTCATCACACTCATCTGTTCACAGTTACTTTCCCCAAAGAATTCTAGTAGATTTTTAAAGATTTATTTCCTTCCATAAAAGCTGGTGGTTATTGTGTCCCTAATATAATAAATTTATCTTTTCATCCAGTAAGTGTAATCTTTTCCAATGCTTTTTATTGATCTCCCTGATATGGAATTTAGGACATGTACAATGTTCAGGCATTGCTAAAGCCCTGCTCAAGATCTGCTGTTACTTCACCATTCTTATCAACTCTGGCACAGGGAATAAGCAGAGGGGCTGTGGAAGAGGGGCACAACTCTGCAGGTGACAAGGAGATAGATGGGGCTTCTCTGAGACCCCAGAGAGAAGGGGAGTCTCAGTCCCCAGGGATACCCAAAAGGGAGCAGGAAGATTTTGTGCTTATGGGGCTGTGAAGTAGGGATCCAACCCCTGACAGTAAAGGCTGGGGGGCTTTGGCCACAGAGGGAAGATCAGGTCAGCACCTTAGATGCAGAGGAGGCACCAGGACCTGCATCCAGCCAAAAACCTGAGCCACAGAGCAGCACTGGGAGAAGGGATGAAGCATCATGGTCCAGACTCCCTGAGGCAGAGGATGGAGGGCCCTGCCTGCCAAGTTAAGCTGCTGCCCAGGAAGGATTGCTGCTGCTGGGATCTCAGAGCCTGGACATGGTGGAGAGAGGGCTGAGGTTCATCCAGCCCTTGGGTGGTTCCCCCAAGGCCAGGGAAGACCCAAGGCAAATCAACTGTAATCAGTTTGGGGGAGAAGGTGTAGGGCAAGGGAGCTGAGGGCTGGATCTTCCACCCTGTCCCTGAGAGGGAAGGCTTGATGAGGGGACTGGATGGGCATTCCAGGTCAATACCTAATAGTATTTAGGTTTTAGGCTTTACAGCAACAATTTGGGGTTAGTGACCACAGGACCCTTCTGAAGGCTCAGGGACTGGGAGCCACCAGTACGAGTTGATGCCTCCCCAACCTGACAGCTCTCCACACCGAGGCAGCTGACTAAGGGGATGAGGGCAGAGAAGTGGATGTTGTTTATCTGGGCTTTACTGAGGCTTTTTGACACAGATCACTCAGTGATCTCCAGAGGTGCTTTCATCACTCCGCTGTTCTGTCTGTCCATGAGCATAATTGAGTCCATACAGCTAGTTATTTTGTTTTCCATTTTATCTAAAGCCACTTTTATTGACACTTCTGTTTGAGACCATTTATTTAAACTTTCCACTATTAAGAAAGATGAAATTGTGAAAATATATCTATTTTTTTCTATGGTGAAGGGCACAAAGAGGTTATTTTTTTTCTGTCATCTCTCAACCTTACAGGCCCTTGCCAGCATACTGCTCCTCATGCATTAGAACAGGTTTTGTAGGCATTTTTTATGAGCTTAGCAAATGATTTCTCAAAACCTTTTGATTTGAAATTCATACTATGCCTCATACTATGCATTCTTTGTTTTTCTTGCTTTTGATTTCTAAGCTCTTAATTCAGAAGCATGTCTTGGTTTTAGGCACTGTGTTTGGTTATTCTAGGTTTTTCTTTGGGTTAGATTTTTGGGTTTGATTTTTTGTGGTGAGTTTTCATAGACTGTTTTGAGTGGTTAATACCTAGTGCACCCTGAACCTATAATGTGCCATTTTCAGATAGACTCCACACTCTTCACAAGGATCTTTCCTAATTAGTTCTTTTTAAAGTTAATTCAGTTTTAACAAGATTCCTTATTCTTATGTCCTTCATATCCTTTGAATTTATATACTATCTTGAATTTTTTGCTTGCTCACTTCTTTAAAGATAGCAGCAGCTGGAGTATTTCAGATTATTGCTTCAATAACTTCATCTTGAACCCCAGGTGCTGTGCCTTGCTCAGAGCTACAAGATTGGCTTTTCCCTTTGTGGTTTCTTTAGGCAGTTCTCTTAGAGGCAATCACCTTGGGTGCAATTTTAAGTTCTCTACCACCACCTCTTGTGACAATCACCAGTTTTTGTGTGGCTATTTTCTCAATATTGCTGTGAGGCTGAGGCACGGCCGTACACATGGTCCCACACGTGTTAGTGGAAGCAAGGTCAGAGAACATTATCATGCATGTCCAAACAGCTGCCATCTTGCTTAACAGCTCAGATGCTGCCTTCCTGCACAGCTAATGCAAATTTCAAAGCCTGATAAAAGATATCTTTTCACCTTAAATTTATGGAGAATGTTCTTATTTTTAATGAGCTCTAGTTTACACCAGATTGTGGATCATCCCTTTAATTCTGCCATCACATTACTTGAGCAGAGACAAGTGCTGCTTTGAAGTGTCGTTGTGCTGTGGAAAATCTGACATTCGGAGCCGAGTGCAAGATGTAGCACTAAGAAAGTGGAAGATGTAGGCTCCCAGACAAGGACGTTTCTCTGAATTTTAATACACACCTGTATGTATTCTTCCAGTCCCTACGATTCAAACATCACAGTGGCTGCTTTGCATCAGAGAAATTGAGTCTTCTTTCATTTACAACTTGCACAGGGAAAGTCAAAAGTAGGTCAGAAGACAACTTAATGTTGTGTTGTTTTTTTTCCTCCAGTAAAAAGGAGTGAAAGAAACACCTTTTATGATCAATATGATGCCATTCACTTTTGTGTTAAAAGCTGGCAGTTGCACTCTGTGTCGACTCTGCACAGCATGTTCTGTTACTTTAAAAGACAAAACTTTAATTACTGGATGGAAAACCTGAGAGGTTACCAAGACATGCATTATTTGGAACTTGCCTAAGGATGGAAGACAAAGAAATGAAAGTTGTTTTAAAGAATGAATAAGAATAAACAGACATTTAGATCCTGCTTGGGCAACAATACCCTAATTCTCAATTTTATACTAATAAATGATGCAGAGACATCAAATATAGGGATGAAAAGTGGCCTTCTGGCTGCACTGACTATTAAATAACTTTAAAAGAATAATTAAAAAAACCTAATGACATTGCAATGGAAAAGTTCCTGCTGCATAAGAAAATTTATTTGTACTTTAATGCATACTAAAGGGTACATTGTTGACAAACAATTAAACCTAATTGTTGAAATGTAGGAGTCTGGCAAAGTGAAGGTTATAGTGTTAGTATGATTAATAGAGCCTTTTAATGAAGGAAACCCAAAGAACTGCACACCTTTGCAAAAGTTTTCAAGTGGAAAGGAAAAGTAAAGGTTTTCAGTAGTGTTTTCCTGGTGTGGTCATTTACAACATTTTGGTGTGAGTCAAAATGAAGGGGTCAGAATTTGCAAACTGATATTATTTATTGATCAATGCATATCATTTTCTCATGGGACCCTCAGTAAAATTACCAAAGTTTCAGTTTAAGCTTGAGTATTCTGAATGATATTAAATAGAAGAAATAGGTATTTGCAGTAATTGTGAGACAATCTCTCCCCTTAGATTAGAACAGAATGAAGATCAGAATGAAATCTTTCAGGCTGATAAATACATCTAAGATTGAGTCCAATCATAAACCCAGTGCTACCAAGTTCACTACTAAACCATGTCCCTCAGTGTCACATCTGCATCCATTTTAAATGCCTCCAGGGATGGTGACTCCACTCTCCTGGCAGCCTGTTCATTAGACCAGCTTTACAATATTTTCCATGTAGAAATTTTTCCTAATATCCATTCCAAACATCCTCTGTTGCAATTTGAGGCAGTTTCCTCTCCTTTGATAGCTTGTTACCTGGGAGAAGAGCCTGGTCCCCACCAGGCTAACCTCTCTTTTCAGGGAGTTGTGGAGAGCAATAAGGTCTCCCCTGAGCCTCCTTTTCTCCAGGCTAAACACCCCCAGCTCCCTCAGCTGCTCCTCATCAGCCTTGTGCTCCAGACCCTTCCCCAGCCCTGTTCCCTTCTCTGGACACATTCCAGCCCTTCCACGTCCTTCTTGCAGTGAGGAGCCCAGAACAGAACACAGGATGGAGGTGTGACCTCACCAGTGCCCAGCACAGGGGGACAACAATCACTGCCCTGCTCCTGCTGCCACTCCACTGCTGATCCAGGCCAGGGTGCCCAAACCCTCTTGGCCACCTGGGCACTGCTGGCTCATGTTTAGCCACTGCTGACCAGCTCCCCAGGTCCTGTCATGATGGGCAGCCCTCCAGCCACTCTGCCCCAATCCTGCAGGGCTGCAGGAGGTTATTGTGACCCAGGTGCAGGACCAGGCATGTGGCCTTGCTGAACCTCAGCCCATGGATCCAGCCTATGCAGATCCCTCTGTAGAACCTTCCTGTCCTTCAGCAGATCAACATTCCCACTCAAATTGCAAAAGGACTGAGTGAGCACTGAAGCACTGATAAAGCTGTTAATCAGCATATTCACAGAACTGAGCCCTGGGGAACACCACAACTGACTTATCCCAGGTGGATGGAGCTCCATTCACCACCACTCTATGCTCGACCATCCAGCCAGAGTTTAGTCAGGGAAGAATACACCCATCCAAGCATGAACAGCCAGGTTTTTCAGGAGATTACCCAGTCCTGCACTAGCTGCCATCATGGCATTTCTGTTCATTGTTCTCTTGATAACTATGTCATGGTTTTTTCAATATATTGTAATATAGCTCTCACTTTTACAGCTGCAGGTTCGCTCCATCCTCTGTTGTCTTGGAGTGAACTTTTGAAGACAAAGTGAAAGCCATTGTCGTGCTACACTTATGTCCTTTCTGTGCATCAGAAAACAGAGAACACAGCATTAATTTTCATTTATTCTGAGACTTTCTGTAGACAGGGTGGAAAGGTTTACAGATCTGGTTTTTTACTGGTATTAATTACACCATGTAGGTCATTAGCATTGATGAATCTAAACATGATATATAAAGGCACATATCATCAGTACTTAGGAGTCTAAATTTTATACTTAATGGCAACAAGATCCAAATTTGGGAGACTAAATTCCAGGTCCTAATTCATAAACTTGGCAGTTGTCACTATGATTTGTGGCACTTGGTGATTCCAATTATGGAGACCTAAAGCTCCCTTCTCCCCCTGGAAATCCATGCACGACAGCCCCGGCCCATCTCCCTTGTGTTTTGTGAGTAACAACTGGAACTGCCTTCACAGGACTCTTTATTGACTCAGAGAGCATTAGATTAATTCCTCTCCCTATTTTCTTAAATCCTTATCTGTGTTTGTGTAAATTATTTTGGGGAGTATTAAATTATTGACATAAGGAGTGATGTGCATTAATATAGTTTACCTAATGACTAGAGTTAACTGCCATTAGGTAAAAACCCATTTACTTAATGGTGCTTTGTTTTTATTTCTATTTTAGTATTGTTGTCTAGAAAAGAGCTTTTTTTAATTATTATCCTGAAGAGCTTAACATGTGAGGAGACTGAAGTGCATAAACATTCTGGGGAGAAACCTATTGGTAATTAATACACTTCATAGTTTTCCTTTCCAAGACACTTAGCCTAATGACTATAGATATAAGGCAAAAAAATTTACTGGAATGTTCCGCTGTCTTCTGCTTTGTGTTTTAGGCTCTTTACCTGTGTATAGTGAGCTGTAGGCTGAGGTGCTATTAACTTCAAGAAAAAGATACTTATGATGATGTATATTTTTTAATGTTACCACTGTCTTTTATCAATCTCATCTGCAGGAAATAGAGCAAGAATTGTCTCAATCAAGCAAAGTGCCTGGCTCCCAAATGGGAGTTTCTCTTCTAGTACCAGGACCAAATCTCTTAACCGTAAAATAAAATTAATTAAATGATGAAAAATTAAATCTACCTGGCTTCCATTCAGAATGTCATGGTTTCAAATATAGTGTTGTCTTTCAGATAGACTTGTGTTCAACAAACCTGTTCTTCATATTTATAGTACTGTTTTAAAATAGAAAAGAAACTGTTTTTAATGGGAAATCTTTTATGTATCAAAAAATTACAGTTATATTTGATGCATTTGACTAGTTGCTTGCCATCCCTAAGCAGGAAATGCTTCAGAAGGTTCTCTTCTTGTGTCAGTATTTCACAGGCTTCAGTTCAGAAGTCTGTTTGTGTTGTGAACAGGAATGGAAGTAGAAATATTCATGGTACTTCAGTTGCCAAAGTTGGTTAGGGCTGACAATTTTTCTGCTCTAGTGTTATTTTTCATCCTATTCTTGTTAGATTTATAAATGTTCAATCCTGATTGCTTTAAAAATGAATTTTATGATATTTTCAGGAAGTGAGGTGGCTATGCCCAACATTAAAATTTGGGAAATATGAGTGACATTTCGACGTTATCAGGAAATTATTTCTACAAGACCCTTGAAAGAGAGGGTTAGTGGAAAAGATGCAAAATTAATTTCAGCTGTGAATAAACTGATGAATGTTGTTTACAGGTTTACAAGCTTATCACAAGTACACGCAGAGATAACGTGGATTTAATATGAATTGTTGAAAGCAGGCATGACCCAGTGCACATTAACGTAAGCAGCAATTCAGGCTTTCTGCTTCTAGGAAAATATTGCATGAGGTGAGGACTGTACACATCCATTTTGGAAACAAGTATGAAAACTTGTTCAACAATGCTGCACCCAAGACGCTGATAAAACTCCCCCAACAATTCTATTTCATAGATTTCTACCAAATGATATTCACTTTGTTTACTTTACCAATTTAAGATTTCTAAACAAGTCTGTTTTCCTTTGCCCTCCAACTTAAGTTTCTGTTATGAATGTTTCAGCACCAGAGATATAAAATAATAAAACAACAGATTATTAAGAGATTTGATTCCTCTTTTCCTAAAAGATTTCTAATAGTGAGATTGTAGAAAAGAATGAGTTAAGAATCCTGACTGTGACTAACTTTTATTAAAAACATCCATTCTGAGTGCAAAAACATGCGTTTATACATATTTGCCACAAATATAAATAAAGCTATATGCAAAATACAGTTCACATGTTCTTCTCAAGAAAAATAATGGAGGTAAAAATGTGTATTTTATACCATATGTAAGAAATTAATTATTAATGTGACCTGAATATATAATACGTTCGTTTGATATAACAGCAGATTATATTAGTCTTTTTGCCTAAAGTCTCATGCTAGGAAAATGCAAGAAAGGTTTTCAAGATGTTTGTAGCCTAACTTTTGCATGGGGAAGCCTGAGGCTGTCACTACCACATGTTTTGTCACTGCAACAGAAAGGGTTTTTGTAACCCAGGTTTTCAGGAATCAGTAAGGAATATTTTTACCATCATACCATTCATACTTAAAGAGGTATGAAACACCTTTAGAAGAACAGACTCTGTATTAATCTATTCATTGTCAGAGGAAAGCAAGGAGATGTGAACACTTATTTTGGAAACGTGAACTGAGGATCTGACATCTGAGGTAAAAATGATGGTCCAAAAAACCTGCTCAGATGTTGAGACGAAGGGTTTAGAGCTGTCTTATCTTCCTGAGAAGCTCTCTTTTAAATTTCTTTTTTGTTCTTGTCAGTTAATAAGTTAAATATCATGTGGCAGTCTTAGAACTGCACCAGTCTCTGTTTCTGGAAAACTAAGTCAGAAACTACACAGATTCATACCTAAATACCCATCCAGTCTGTAAAGTCTGAACATTTCTGGAACATGTCAGATAAAGGAAGTCTCTTATAAAAANAACTACATTAAAATTTTTTCAGAGTAAAGCCACTGTTACATATTCCTTAACTTCTATATCAGTAGCTTAATTGTTAGGCAGTGGAACACCAAAGTTTGGTTTTACTTTTAGTTAAAACTCTTGTCTCATTCTGAAAATGTTCTCTCTTCAGAGTCATAAGTTTTTCAAGAGGGATACTCTCCAAAATTAGGTAGAAAAACAGTCTCTCAGGACTCATATGCCCTGAGTGAAAGGGATGTGATTTTTAACTTATTAGATTTTTCATGTTCATCAGAAGTTCGTAATTTCACTCTAGATCTCAAGTTTGCTTCTGTTTTCACCAATTTTAAATGTCTAGAAGTTCATAAAGTAAGCTTTAGAGGCAGGTTTCTCTTCTTGGTTATTTACCCTAACCAGCAGGTAAATAATGTCTCTCCCTGTCTTGTGGAGCACTTTGCATTCCCTAGGCTTCAGTGCCCTCATCTCACAGGGGTGGTTGACTTTGTCTTAGAAAGCCCAAAATATTCATGTTCTGGGACAAAAGGAGGTCCTTGAAAAGGTCCACATCCAGGACTACCACAGAGTTGCTCAGACTTTGAGGAAGGGTGAGATTGCCAGCCCCAAACAGCAGTGCTGTGATTCTACTGAGAGCTCTTTGATTCTTCTTCCTGAGGTGTCACCTCCCCACAGCATCCACAGAATCAAAGAATGGCCTGGGTTGAAAGGAACATGAAAGGCGATTTTGTTTCAACCACTCTGCCGTGCTCAGGGACACCTTCCACTATCCCAGGTTGTTCAGAGCCGCATCCAACCTGGCCTTGAACACTTCCAGGGATGGAGCAACCACAGCTTCTCTGGGAAACCTGTGCCAGAGCCTCACCACTCTCACAGTAAGGAATTTTTTCCAAATTTTTTCCATAACGGGGTGCATGCAGCCAACACAAAGAAGAACAGAAGCAAGTCCAGCTGTTTTCCCAGAATGTAGGGCAGAGGGATGTAAGCTTCCTGTCTCTGGTAAATCTGCATCTCTTACACAGTGACTGGATGCTTAACCCTAGGGTTTGGCTTTACAGTCAGTTGCAGATACTTAAAATTTTGCCTGTTGCAGTGATCTGTGTAGAGCTATGATTACAGCTACAGATTTCTGAGCCCCAGGGGGAGGTGTTCTGGCAACTGGGTTACTCTACCCCATTTACTACACTGTTTTATGCTTTAGAGTCTGTATTTTCATTTCTCTGTGACCACATCTTGACTTTGTACAGAAATTATGTGTCTTAAATTTTTCACGCAGTAGATGGAATCTTTTCCCTTCGATGAGTATTTAAAGGATTCAGCTGTCCTAGATATGTCTTAAGCAGGAAAGTGATTCAGAGGAAATACAATGCAAGCCACTGCCAATTTGAGAGATCCTAATGTCAAGCAAGAAGGAGTTAATGTGGACTTAAATATATCTGAAAGCAAACACACTTAATGATAATGACAAGTACTTATGCAAATGAACCACTAATACTCATCCAGCCAGAGGTGATTAAGACTTTTAGGCCAACTGGAGATTTCACCCAGCAGGGCCTATGTGAAAAAAGACAAAGGTTTAAATAACTTGAGGGGTTATATCTCTAGTGCTGCACTTAAGTCACATTTCTCTGAATTATCCTTCCTTTAATGCCTCTTCCCTTCCCCCCTGAAGGAGGTCACAACTTCAGTTACCTTGTAAATCTTTTAACCTACACATTTTAAGGCCTGTAAGAGCACTGTAACCTACCCCAGAGTGATATGCTGGTATTAAATAGACTGGAATAATGAAGGGACCTAAGGGATTATCTAGTCTGATACTTAATTATGTAGACTAGGATCAAGGGAGAGGAATGAAGGAATTACATCTGTCTCTCACTCCTGTGGTGTTTGTCCACAGAAAACAGTTATTGATACATTTCTGTTAAAAGCCTTACAAAGGCAACACAGGCTGGAGGGAAATTTAGGTCTGTGTAACATGGTGAAAAGTGGTCTTCAAGCAAAATGAACTACCTTATCTGAAACAGAGAAAAGGAAAATTATTAGCTAATGGAATTCTGCTGTAATAGTTCTTTTTTTTTATTCCTAATACTTCACTTGGTGTATCATGTTTATGTGGTGTTAGCATATAGTTAGATGCTATTGAAAGTCCTTTGTTTGTATTTCATTGGTGAAAAAATCTGTTCTTCCCTGAAAAAGAAGGTACAAAGGCATCTATAAAGACAAAATAGAACATTTAGTAATTAAATGTTGTTCTAAGAAAAGAGGTTGGATATTTTTGCATATACTTAAGGCAGAATTGATTTCTAACAAGAATACATCCTCTTCAGGCATTTGTTTATATAAACACATCTATATCTATTTTAGTATAAATTATCCAAGTTCTGCTTGTCATTGAAGGCTGTTTTACTAAATATATTTTCCAGTCAGGCAGAAATTGGGTACATGCAGCTCCTTTAAACCTTTACTCAGAATTATTATTAACTGGTTTATGCTATTGTGACCAGTATCTCAGGAAAAAATAGTTGTACAGGCTTATGACTCCACAGCTTCAGGAAAAAAGACAGTAGTTAACAGGTGTTATCAATCAGTCCTCAATCTGGTCTTCAGAGCTGGGAGAAGAGGATCCAGCTGTCTGAGGTTTTCTGATTAAAAATTCCTCCTTAATAATCTCCCAGTCTTTTGCTTGTGCCCACACATGTTTTATACTTTTCAGTGGGCTCGGGGAAATGAATGGATTAGTAGTATCATGCGTCTGAGTCAGCAAGTTAATTAAAGGCTGCATGTATAAAATGGAACTATGAATTATTTAGTGGATAACAAACATGATCTAAAATTCCATTTACTCACATTTCAGGTCGATTTTTAGTTTCAGAATCCATATAGCAAAATCTAACACTTTTGCATATTGCTAAAAGTAAATGTTTGCCAACAACATGCGTGCTAAAGTTTCAACTGGAAGTCTGTTGAGGGCTTTGTGACTTTATATTCGGGTTGTTTGCTTTTCTTCCTATTGCCCATCCCCAGAGAAATTTCAGGCAGTGGTGAGAATTGTTTGTCTGAAGATCAGCACTAAACACAAAGCAGGTTATAGATTTGAACCCAAATTGCATACATGTCTTGTTTGGAGAATTTCTGCTCAGATTTTGCTATGACTTGATAATGAACTATCTGAAGCTATAGAGATCAAAGCCCCAATTCAAATCCAGATCTGAGTTTCACAACACAAAATACACATACACTCGCTCACACATCCTTGTGCTTGTTTTTCAAACATCTAATGAAGGCAACTTGGCGAGTTTTTTCTGTACAGAACCTTACAGCAAAAATATTTCTCTTGGTTTCACTGGGACTTCTGCAATGCCACGGTAAATCTAGACAGAATATTTTTCTACAAAAAGGTTTAATTTCTGGCCATTTAACAAGTACTCTGGACTGGTTTTACTGTAACACATAATTTCCTGCACCTTTATCATCATTCTCAGTATGAAAGGCCTTGTAAATCTGCAAGACTGACTTTCAGCAGTGCATTTAACGTATGATGTCCTAATTAGAAACACCTCCTCAATGCTTCTTTTATTTAGAGCCAAAAGAGGCCATGGATCTATTGTTCACAATAACTGGCATCCATTTGGTGTAGGAGAGTGAAATATCTACTTTTGCAAATTATACAATGTAGTTTTTATTTGAATAACTGAAATCAGTGCTAGATCTTTATAAAGTACCTGACTGATATAAGCAGTTTGTCATTGAGCTGTTTTTTAAAGAGCATCTTGAATTGTCAGACTGGGAAGACCATAATATTTTTTCTTCTTGCTCACAAAGTTTTGTAAGGATTGAGATTCAAAATTTTGACAGGATTCAACAGATCTGGCTTTCTGAATGTTTTGAGTTTTCACATCTAAAAGCTTTATTTTTGCAAGAAATTTTAAGTCCTGCACTTGTTCCACACTTTTGAAACTCTCCTACTCAAGTTTCTACCTAAGAATGGCAAAAGACTTTTCCAGAAGCAGAATTCCACTTAAAAGGTAGTTGTTTCCAGATTATTAAGTTCTTCAGAATTTAACTTTTAATCCTAAATGAGAATGCTGGGAAAGTTCGTGTGCATCTTCCTTATTTTTCTGTCCTAGTAACAATATATCAGCCTTGGACAGAAATTTATAGAATTCTCCATCCCTGTCATTTGACACTGAAGCAAAAGTGAGAAATAAAGCACCCTTCTGACAATAGTGGTATCTTCTTTCTTTCCCATATTTCCTTTCCCAAACCATTCTAGAAATGGATAGTTTTTGCTGAAAGATATAATTATCTAGATTTGGGGTTTTTTTAAATTTATGTGATTAACCCTTATTGACTCGTGACTATCATACTCTAAAAACTATTCAAAACCCTCCTAATAATGGTAATAAGCAAGAAAAATCTTTATTCAAGGTTAGAATTCAAAATGTTTCTTTAAATTTACTGAAACTTATACAATAATGGAGACTAGTTCATAGATACATATGAATATCAAGTTTTATTTTTAACAATTTATATTTAACAAATTATTTTCCTGCCTCATTATGCAGGAAAAAGGAGTGTAGGCTGAGTCAAACTTTCATAAGGTGGTAGAGTTTTTGTCGGCTTGTATTACTCCAGAGGAAGTATCTGGGGGAAATGGATAATTACAATGCCAATTTTTATTATCAAAATAATGTGCCAGATTTATGGCCTGATAAATCTGTCCTTGGATGGAGATTCTCATTTTGATAATCCCCCTAAAATGAGTAATAAAGCACCTCTGATAGTAATAAACCATTTTTCTTTGACATTTCATGATAAGTGTAACAACAAACAAAGGAGGAACTTCAAAGACTGCTTACTTCAAAAGCTCTATAAAGTCCATTTGAATAAAATCCATGACTTTCATAAAAGTGGTGTTGAAAATGTCATGAATTAAATTAATGGTCTACATCTCCTTGCTTCATATTGTCTGTATTTTAATCATAATTTATTCTTCCGCACATCCTGCATGTTGTTGATTGAAGGAAATATTAAATCCAGCTGAGCTTTAAGCAATTTTAAAAGGAATGACTGAATATAATTATACTTGTTAATAGTCCTGAATCTGCTTTTTTATTTGCTGCTGTCTGTCATATAACAGATCAGTAAGCTTTGCTTTTTATAACTATCATTAATCTTTCACAAAGATTCAAAAAATATCTATTCTATAACCATATTGTGTTATCTTTCTTACTATAGCCTTGTTTAAATGTTCTTAGTGTACCAGGAAAGTGAACCACTCAGATTTGATCAACTTCTGGGGGAAAAAAA
>WAAE01004942.1:4096-32820 GCA_013400495.1 Nicator chloris
AAAAAGAAAAAAGAGGAATGATCTGTGAAGCTCATTCAGATGACAGCCAGCACAGCCAGCAAGCAGTAGACTCTAAATTTGACACCCTCTTATATGCATTAAAACCTCTGAAAGAAAGGATTAAAGGAAGCATGAGACTGGAAGCAGGACTTTGCAAAAGCAGAAATGGGCAGGGTATTGCAAGAGAGAAGGAAGATGAGGTTTGCAAAGTTAATATAATGTCTCCAAACTTTTCACCTGAAGGTTCCTGTTCCTATGCACTGCTTTATGATTCCCAGCTGGCCAAAAATCATCAACATGATTTTGTTAAATCACTCTCATTATATGTCAGATCAAATGTTTTATTCTTCTCAATGTCATTTTGTTCAGCTAATTCTTAGCTACAACCAGCAGGAAAAGTGTAAATTTAAGACAGCTATTGAAATATTAAAAATGTTCTGTTGGTCCTGAATCTACAAAAAATTCCATTTAACAGGACAATTCAGAACATTTGCAACAAATTAAATATCAAATTAGTATGTAAAAAAGAAAACCTTTTTTTTTTTAATTAGGAAAATTGCAGCCAGTTCTAATGGGAGAAATTTAAAACAGATTTTCTTTAAGGTTTCTTGCAATCCAAAACATTTTGTGAGCCTATGAAAATACTGTTCTGGGTAAGATCCATGGGCAAAATTGTGCCTTGTTTCTCACAGCTTCTGGTTGTTCCTGTCCCTGAGATGCATTTGGTCCACACACGCAGGGCAAAGATAAATGCAGAGCATTTTTCTGATTCAGGAAAAATTTTTTTGACAGTTGCTGACTTGAAGGCAATGGTGATGTCTGATTTATGATGTCTATCATCTTGTTTTATTTGGACAATTCTCATTGCTGAGGGACTTTTTTTTCTTTTTTTTTATTCTCTTACTCTACCTCCACTTTTGACCTGACAGTCCCATTGTGCAATCTTGGATGATCTTCTGGCAGGCCATCAAAAATTAGTCATTTCTCACCAAACTGACAAAACACCCTTAAAAAAGCCCAAGCAGTACCTTTTGAACACTTTTATTTCCAGGATACAAACTACTGGAACAGGAAACTTTTTTACCTCAACAAATCTTTCAGTGCCAAGTCCTGCAAAGTTAAGCTAGCTTGATGCTACAGGACTTATGCTTGTGGTATGCCCCAAACTCTTTGTACACGGGACGAAGTTTTCATGGAAAAGACCAAATTTACAATTGTATATTTTGGTATGTTCAGAAGATTTCAATTGTTTTTCTCTCTCTTGAGCCATATATTAGATAAGTACTTGAAATAATCTCATAGCTCAGGCATCTGCTTGTGGTGAAAAGTGTGGAGGAAAGAGATGGGCTAGGCTAAGGAGCCACATGAGATTATCAGAATGGTGCTTTTATAATTGGGAATACAGAGAGTTCTTCAACTTGAATTAATTCCTGAGTGTGAAAAAATGTTACTGAAGATAACTGAAGGATATAGGGGAGAGGGTTAAGGTGAAAGGTCATTTGGAGACTGATGCCCAGAGAATTCTGTGTCAACTTTTTTTGAATTCCACGGGAATAGAACACAATCTGTAAAAAAATTAACAAAATCAAATATCAGCCATAGGGAGTATTACATACTTAAGTGGAAAATGCTAGGCAGATTTTCTGCAAGTAAATAAAGGTTTCTAAATCTTATAACAGATTTACTATTTTAATTTGGTCATCTCTGTTATGGGGATTATGTGACCTTGCAACTTTATTTACTAAGTGGATAAACCAGAGGACTAAAATCAGACTGAAGAGATACATAATTATTTTAACAAGAAACAATACAATCTGACCACTCTGGTGCAGCTTATGTATCTTAAAATGTAAGTATTTTTGGTTGCAGAATAACAGATTTCAAGGAACAGTACCAAGGAAAAGAAGGAAGACCATGAGCAAATTTTTTGCCAGAAAATCTCTCAATCATTATGTATGTATAAGTGAAATAACAGCAGAGTCAGCTACTCTGTGAACTTATCAGATTCTAAATTGGTTGGAAAATGTTAAGATTATAGGGATAGTATAACATCCAGCTAGTCTGTCCATACTATTTAAGAGTATAGGTAACTTTCAAGATTGTCAGAGCTGATAATGTAATAAAAAAATCCTATCTTATTGACTGTATTTGAACTATTTGTGAACTGTATGTGGTTTAACCATAAAATGAGGAGTTTTAGGTGTTCTGCTCCTGCAAGGGTTGACTTCAGCTGGGACATCTTATCAGTGGTCATTCTAGAACAGCAAAAGCCTGTGCTATCATAGATCCATTTCTTTCTATGAAGTTTGTCCTTCCTGCAGCCACCTGTGGTTCTACCTGATAGTTGACTACAGAATACGGATTCTTTCCAGCATTAAACTATGTATGCTTTATACACTAAAACTTTGTAAATTCTTGCTATAGATTGCAACATCTTCTACTATAACCTTAAGTGTATTATGCCTGAAAGACTTTTTCACTCCTGAAGCAATCAGTTGAAGGTACAAAACAAAATCTGGTTTGTGATTTAAGTGGAAAATTAAATAACTAACTAACAAACTTAGTTTAGGAAGATGATATTTTCTAGATTCATTTCATTTCCATAGTGATGTTGAGAACACAATGCCATTCTATCCATCATCAGCCATTGGATCTAAGTGAATCTAATGAAAAAATTGAGGAAAAAACCAGCAGTGAGATGGAAGAAGAAAACAAGAAAAAACATCTTTGAGGTATTCCTTCCCCAAACTTTTACTAGTCTATTTCTCTCTGATGGCTCTGAAAGCATCGGTCTCTCACTCTTTGCATAAAACCTGCTGAAGATGCTAAGGTGGGATAACAGAGGGGGGGTTTATTGTGCTGCTAAATCTATTCTTTGCTGTAGGGAAATGTGAGTGCCCAGTTAATTTTAAGCAAGGCAGAAAATTCATCTAAGTCTTGTCATGTGAAAAGAAGCTATTTTGGAAGAGAATACCCTTGTAAAGAATTGCTATCAATTTAAATATGACCCTGTGACCCTAATATTTTCCAGATTTACAAGAAAAACACTGCGCTACGAGGAGACATCTCCATGCAGCACTGATGAGAAAACTCCTGCATCCATTCCCTCTGCCTGCACTTCAGAACAAGCAAAAGGAAACTGAAGAGCTTCCAGAAGCATGCTTCAACAATGAGCTGGACTCTGAAAGTCATGTTTGTCCTCAAGTTAGAAGGACACCTCCTCTGTAAATCCCTGTTTAGGAAGATCTTTCAATCTGGCAAAGTAGAATATGAGCTAATAGTAAGACATGGCATCTAGGAAAATGCAATCTAAAACTGGAATCAGAGATGTAGTTTCAGATAATTCTAACTCAAATTCAATGAATTCTAAGATAAAAATTGCAAAATTCCATTTTATGGAATACTTCATGAGAAAACTTGAAATTTAACAGTTGGGGCATTTTGTTCAGCCTGTTTGATGCTTTAGTTCTTGAGCTTTAAAATAAAGCTATTTTAACGTGTCAAAATTACTTTCAGGCATCCAGCAGAGCACCACATAGAAAAATCATAAGACCAAAAAAAAACATTGTGGTATGTTTGCACTCAATAGCAAGTTCTGATATGGAAATCAATAACAGTATATTTGTTGAATACAAAGTTGCCCATTCTGTTAGCACTTATTCATAAGCACAGAACTGGGATTCACAAGTTGGGAAAATGAGCCAGGAAATTCCTAAGCCTGTTTATAAAACAGGACAAAAAGGGCAAGATTTGAAAGCATCTTTTGTGTGAAATCCTCAATCCTTACATGTAAGGATTTTCTAGGAATTTGATATTTTCCAAGTTTAAAAAACTTTGCTTGGTATGCAAATTTGTTATAAGGAACAGGAACATGTACGAACAATGTACTAGAAGCAGGTCCTAAATATGAGCTACTTACACTTTTGATCTCTTTCTAGCAGAAATTGAAATTTATATTATTCTCTTTAAACCTATTTCATAACTGAATTTCTTATAAAGAGAATATTTTACCAGAGGCTTTTGAGACTTGTTTTGGCTTGGTGTTCTATATTGCACCTTGGGTTTGTCAACAACAGGATCCTCTTTCAATGGTAAAAAAACCCAAACAAAACCTGTATTAAGATTTGGTTTCCTAAACTGATATGAGCATATTGATTGACTTAAAAATTACTGTAATTACAGAAAATCAGCAGAGCAGATTAAGGGAATGGAAATGGTATATAATATATCAGTAAAAAACTAAACATATTAATTTTGAAAGTTATTGTTTAAATTTATTAGTGGCATTTGGTGGCCAGCTGTTTTGGATAAAATCACCTGCTAATCTTTTTGAAAGAAAATTTTTATTTAAAATCCACAGTAAACTATTCCTTTGTTTGGGTAAATAATATGAATAATTGTAAGGAACTTTTGGATTCCATGAGGTCTAAAGTAAAATAGGAAACCAAAAATATTATTGATGTGAATAGTTTCATGTCCTCAAGAATAGTAAAATTCTGAAAACAACAGTTTTCTCCACAAAACATGCAGAGGCTAAAATTAAAATGGATATTTTCTCTTAGTCATACACAGCCCTTTCAGTCAATTACAACTAAAAATAATGAGCTTTTAAAAAATAAACTATTTATTTACTTTCTGTAAGTAAAGGCTTTTTCTTCCTGTGCCATATATCACTTTTCCCCTACATATACTGTTATTTTTCAATAAATCTTCAGTTTTTAGATTGCTTACCTCATATAATGCTAACAAAACTGTCCTTTTAGAACACATCACCACAATATCCTGAATCTTAGTCTATGCATAAAAATGAATTGCTTCCTGAAAACACTTTGTATTGTAGATACCCTTTTTGAATGTTATCAATTTATATTATATACATGCTGCAATGAAAAGGAAAGACTTTTTGGTGTGTGTTTCTTAGGTATCACTTAAAGTTTATGCAGGCCTGTCAAAAAAGCTACACAGAATTTCATAAATCAAAGTAATGCCACTGGATTGATCAGAAGCTTTCAGTGAAAAATCAATCAAAGTAATGCCACTGGATTGATCAGAAGCTTTCAGTGAAAAATCAGATCTATTACTTTTACACTCTAACTGTAATTATCAATATTTTGCTAGTGCTGACACTAGTATGTTCTAACCCACAATTTTTCTTTGGCTCAAGTCAGAATTCCAAATATGGCAGCAAATAATAAATCATTAAAATTGCAAAAGCAAAGACCAGATTTTATTGAAACATTCTGAAGCTGTTTCTTAGCCCTAAATGCTGTAAAATCTATTTTGAACAAAATAGATTGTCAAAAACTGTATTTGTTTTCACCACAGGTCACAGTTATGTGAATCCCTGGGATGTGAACAAATTTTCTTTGCTGAGCATGCAAATTTTAGATGACTGAAGGTTACTTAACTTGTTGAGTAATTTTTCACTCCAGCATACAAGCCTTTATTAACCAAAAGCCTGGGGGTTTCACACTCTCACAAGAAAAGATGTGAAATACAAAACCAAACATTATCAGTTATGGGATAAGTACATGCACAATATCCAGAGGCTGATGTCAGCTTTCAAATGGAAGGAAATTTATACTGAAGATTGAACAGTAACTTGTTAATTTTGGTTTGTTTGGTTTTTTCCCCCAGCATTCAGATACACAAAGCAGTTGTCAAATAGTGCTTCATAAAGCCAGCGCATTAAACCCTTCAGGCCTGTAATCCTCATTCCCTCATCACCTGCACTGGGATTGTCAGCAGTAGAAGATGTGTACCATTCCATTCTGGTGTCCACATATTGCTCCTATTCCAAGTTGGATGGTAATTTGTCTCCAGTCCTGGAAAAGCCAAAGCAGGGACGCTGTGCTGCTGTTCCAGTGAGCATTGCTGAGGCAGTGATGGGAGCCATGTGTGGGTGGAAGGTTAATCCAGGGCAGAGGTCTGCTCTGGGGGAAGACTGTTCAGCCCAGGAGGGCTGGATCAGTTTTGTAAGGATGGGTAATTAACTGACAGTCACTGAACTACACACCCAGGATCAGGAATGCAAAGGATACACCACAACAGCAGATGCAAAACCCCTAAATATTTAAATCAATAAACTGCTAAAAATGTTTATCCACTTCTATAATACCACAATTATCCAGTTACACACATCCACAAAGTGATGTGACCAAGCTTGGCTCTTGCAAGCCCACTTACCAACTTGTCTGGGAGCCTCCCACCTGCACACACCTCGTGCTGGAAGGGTGGGCACTTCAGCTCTAGGTGTACCTGTGCAGCTTCCTGAAGTCTGCTGGTTGTGCCCTGCTGAGAGAGCACCCTTGGAGTTGCTCCCTGTGGACCTCTGCACAGAGGACATAGGGTAAAACAGAAACCAGGGCTTGTGAGCTGGTGCAGGAAATCCAATTAAATCACAGAAGCAGCAAAATGACAGATTAAAGTATTATTTCGTGTATTTTGAAAAAAAAAAAAAGGCATTCGTAGCACTCTACCAGTGCTTTGCACCTTGAGGTTTTGTTATTTGTTGTTTCAAGATTAGCACTCTAAAGTTTAATTATCTTACAAAATCTCTCTAACCACACTTGAAACAGCAAGGTCTGCTCTGTTGCAGCTCAATTTATTTTTGCTGGAGCATCCTTTCTAACTGTCCGACTATACATCAGGTTTTTTTATGGAAGGAATCTGATTTTAGCATATCAAATGAGATGAAATATTTTTTTGGAATCTGTCCTCCGGGTATCTGGATTTAAAACATGAGATGGAGGATCAATATTCTTTGTTTTCCTGATGATTCAATTGAAACATCATGTATGAGTCACTGAAGATGTTCTATTAAGTAAGTGCCCCAAGGTCAAGCACACAGATCAGATCTTTGGAGGTTTTTTTACTGTGTTCACGATATAAACATAGTTTAATAAAGCTCATTTTAATTGATATATTTTCTCTGTCATTATTCCTTCCAGTCACAGGACAAGCAGTTTACCCTCAGACAGTATCACACACTGGTATTAAAATAAATTATTTTACCCACTACATAAATTAATTTGTAGCAACAAAAGCTATAGATTACCTAGAGTAAATGGCATTAGGTGTAATTACGAGTAAACAAAGCTTGTCCCCAAATTCTTGGAGCCTGTGTACAGTTGGATTACAGGAACTCTATTGGGCAGTAACCTATTTGCCTAGTAATTGTGACTCATACAAGTGCTATAACTACACTGATTAATTTTCCTTACAGACTCTGTGGTAGGTTAATTAAATGATCCATTCTAAATAATGACAGTCTTTTACAAGTAGCCCTGCAGGAACTGAGCTGTTACTTCAAAAAGCATGAGCCAAAGAGAAAATAATGAAAGCGAACCATAGAAAATCCTCTTGAAAATATATATTAATACAGAGAATACATAAAACCTCAGTTTTTAAAATGCCATACTGTAAAGGATTTGACAGTGTTTTTTACTGATATACCATCTCATGCAGTAAAACAACTACTGAAACATTAAGGTCAAATAAAATATTCCTGGTATTCCAGAGTAAAGCATCAAAAAGTTGTGGCATTGCAATATCTTGCTAAATAACTCAGTTTTCCATTGGTGAAATCATAAATGGGCTTGGTTTAAACAAGTTACCCAAACAAGATTCCCAAACTCATCTCTATGTCCATCCTTTGCAAGGTGACTGCAAACTATAATGCAAACACCCCTGTCTATGAAGTGACCTACAGCTTCTTTCCCTAATATTCTGCCCTACAGGAGTCAGAGGCTCTTAAATTGCAAACAAGATTTGAAAAGTAATTTAATTCATCAAAGCTCAGAGAAATACCTCAGCTAAAAATGATTTATAATAATATGCAGGAGATGGGTCAGTATTGCCAAACATTCTGCTGCTGGAGACAAAAGATATAATGGCAGACAGTTTACATAATAGGAAACAGAGTAAAGAGAAAAAATTCTGATATCTCATTGTAAAAAAAGTAAAGAGAAGGATCAGGTTTCAGCAAATTCTTCTTTAGTGCCAAATAAGTCTGTACTAAAAAAAAAAATATATATATATAAAACAACCCCAAACCAAAAAGGGACAGCTCTTGAGACAATGGTGAATCCAAGTATATGAATTAGCTGCCATTAATGCAATTAATGGAACCACACCCTCTTCAGGACATACAGGACAGATACCAAATGGTTTTCTTTCTGTGATTTCTATTCTCTTATGATGTTGGTAATAAGGATAACTGAAAGTACGAAAGAGCATTTCACACCGACTAAAATATTTCAATAAATTGTTGCGAGTTATGTTAGTAGTCTTACATCTCCTGGTCATTATGAAATGTATTTTTCAGATGCCTTGTCAAGTGTGAGAAGATGGGATCACCCTTGCTGAGGGTTGCTGAAACCTCATACAGCCCCCATCAGAACTTTCAAGATCCTGCTTTGTACCTGGTTTTCCTGCCATGTGGAGTGACTGTGACATCATTATGAGGTAAACCAGATGTGGAGGCAAGGGCATGCACTTCATGACATCCTTCATCCATCCACAGCTTTATTCTTATGATTTATGTGGGTGAAATACATTTCACCTTTATTCAATAAAATTTGGATTCAACCTGAATAAAACCACCTGCTCGAATTCATATGCATCTGGCTAACCATGGAAAGCATCTATCAGAGTTTGGTGCCTTCCACTTGCAGCTGAGGAGTCCTACTGCCCCATGAGTAACCTGCAAATGTCATGGAATTGTTATCTAAAAGATAGACCATCACAAGACATGGTTCCTTACAAAAGCTCTTGTGCCAGTCAGTGTTTTTGGCATACCAGGAAGTTTAAAAACATCAACCGGACCATCCTCTGAAAGATCTCAGATATAGAAAAGTCTAATTAAGGAAGCCCAATTCTATTCATGATTTGAAAATTTTTGAATATAGGCACTGATACTGGAGACAGCAGTATGGAATATGAAAACGAATCTTACAAAATTTGAAAACTTATTTCTCCAATAGTTGAGATAATATCAATGCCTCTGTGAGCACACCTAATTTAATTCCACAAGAGCTAAACCGGCTTTATTCAAACAAACTTTATCTAGAACTTCTGCTATTACAAGATATTTAGTTTCAACAAATGGGTATAATTCAGAGTATATGAAGTTGCAGAACTTTACATACCTAACTGTGTAGGAAGAAATGGATTTGTATTTTAAGCATTTGAATATTTTGGATTGGTGGGGTTTTTCTCCATCAGGCTACAACAGTTGTGTCTATTTTAATTTCCTATCTGAAATCTCTATTTAACCCTTAGCTGATTTCTTGTTTTCCTTCTCTTTCAGATTACTAGTGACTCAGTGAAGTGTCATAAAATACCAGTTTCAACCCAGCTCTCCTCTCATTGCTTTTTCTCTCAATTTTATTACTTCAGAACTTATTTGGACTTACAAATTTCCTAGTGTTATTTCAGAGATGATATGAGAGTGATGAACTCCTAGTCTTATTCCATATGAGTATTAAGAGCCATGGTATCATCCAATTTCCACCTGAGGCAAATCATCATGTCATCTCATTTCCATCTGCGAGTCTTGGCAGAGGAAAAAGACTAGTAGTGTATATACAGAGAGAGAAGTGAAATTAATTAAAGAAATAATTAAAGTGACATTTGCTGTTATGGCAATTGGCATTTAAGGGCTACCTGAAAAATAAAGAACAGGAAACAAAGTGCAGTTTTTACATTAATCAGATACTTGGGGAAAAATATAGATATTGAATTTTGTCTACCCAATCACATTAATATGTTAAATGAGAAATTGTAAGAATCAGAAAAGAGGCATGAGAAAGCCTACTGTAACATTACTTGTGACATGGACTTTCTCAAAGGTCATGCTGTATCCTCTGGGAAAAAGGGTAAATAAATATCAGAATGAACTATTTTCTTGTTTTCCCTAGCGACAAAAGCAATACAGACCTTTAAACCTCAGTGAAAACAGTGTTTTGACTTTTATGATGCCATTTCTTTGGTCTCATGTTAGACAAAATGTATATTATGTAGTCTCAGCCTGAATCCAATGTTAGCTGAGTCCACTATTCTGAGGTAACTTCATCGGAGACATAGGCATCTTCACATATCTAAAACTAAATTAAGTTATTCCTGTTAGTCAAAGGGAATTTCTTTTATAAAGAAAGATTGCTGGAAAACATGTCCCTTGTTATATATTAATGTCACTCGAATACACACACAAAGACGTCAACAGGCTTCTCACTTTCACCAGTTTTCTTATTTGGACTAACTGCTACTAAATCAATAAACTGGAGACAAGAAGAAGAGAAAGCATAATAGGATTAAAAATAATTCCTAATTTATGATTAGGGTCTGGTTTGATTCCCTGAGTGCTACACAAAGCTTGGCACAAAGTTAGAGATGTGTCCTCTGTAACTAAAGGTATTTCAGAGGAATAAATCTGCTGTCAGTAAACAGGATGATAGCCACACTTTCTGCACTTTCATTAGAGCCCAGCATAGGTACTGACTGGCAAAGGAACCAGAGTTTCAAACATGAAAGCAAAGCCAGAAGAGAACATTTCTGACAGGTCAAAACCAAAATGTGCTGTCATAGATTTTGTCTGGAAATCATTTCATCTTCCCTTTTTCATATATTTAGAGAATAAATCACATCCAGTTTTTTCTAATTGGGGCAGTGTTGTTGCATCATCCTTTTCAAATAGCACTCACCATCACAAATGGCTAAACAATGAGTGTGGGAAGACCTCATCCTTTCTGAACGGGATTGGCCAAAGTCAGTGCAGAAAAACCAGCATCACACTCATGTCAAAGACGGGAGGAATTTTAATCTGAAAACCATGAGCATGTTTTAGCACCATGGAAATCACAGACACACCTCCTTGCTGTGCCACTCAATGATTTAAAAGTCCTTCAACCAGATGAAAGCTGCCAAAAATATATTCATAGATAAAAACCCATGTCACGTTTCCTGGATGCCAGGCAAAAAAAGAAAACCTATTTACCATCTTTGCTATAAGGGTAACATCTAATTCATTTCCCAAAGTTTTCTGTCTCAAATGTCACAATAATTAGATTATGTGTGGGAATGAAATACAGAGCCTGTGTTGCTTGAGAGATCCCAATGGTGAATTATCAGCCCCTAACAACTCTCCTACAGTCCTGGTCTACTGCCCTCAGTTCTGTGCCTCTAATTCCCAACAGGACAGGGCTGATAAAACTGGCTTCACCAGTCAGAGCAAGAGATAGCATAAGTCATCTGCCATTTCTTACCTTGCAAAGTGGGGAGGAGACAGAAAAAGCAGCAAGAAACACAATTGCCAGAGGCACGGTGGAGGAAGCACAAAATTAAGAGAGCAAAATAGAGTCTCATCTTGTTGAGATACATAAGGTGGATTGTTGAGATGAATGTTTGTTCTCCCTCCTCACAGCCTGTAATCCTCTTCTTCTGCTTACACTGAAAAAACAAAACAAAAATACATTGGGTTAAGGATACAGAAAAAAAGCATAAATCAAAAATGTCATATGGATTTGCAACTTTTCCCTTGACACAGTTTAAAAAACTTGAGGTGGTCTTGTTTACCCATCTTCAAATACAAGCATTAAAATGAATAATTCCTACAAAGTCAGCAGAAGACTAGCCCCCTGAAGAGCAGAGATTTACCTTGAATTCTCTCTTTTAATTTTTAGCGTTTTTATCAAAACAGGAGAGTCTTCATTTTCATTCCATTTGTTTCTCTGTTATTGGAAAGATTTACATTTACCTTTCCCATGCTGAAGGGCACCGAGTGATGGATTAAGCATTAAAAATAACCAGAAAGCATAGCTGAATGACAGAAAACATATTGAAATAATGGATTGTGCTGATTTTGAAGATGAACATTTTATATTCACGATGTGTATTTCTTAAAAAGTAAATTCAAAGTCATATCATTACACACAAAAGAGAACATCTAAATGAAATTTGTGATACCTTGGCTAATATACTAGATATTTGTAATTCCAGGCAAAATCAAATTTTAAATATAATCTTATTCTCATCACTGCAGTGGTTTTAAACCAGAACAGACTTAGACTGTGAACAGAGGAGGTGGGAGGAAATGCAGTGGATACAACAACATCAGGCAGTAGAAAACACCTGATTCCAGTCACACGGGGATGTCACATGAAGCTGTGTGTCACCTGTGCCTCTAACTCCATACCCAAAGTCAAGCAGGGGGGAAGAGGTAAATATTTGGCCTTGCCCACCTGCAGGAGAAACTGCTGATCTACCAAAAGGCCCAATTCCATTTTGCAATGTCACTTTCTGTCCAGTGTTGGAACTGCTTCTGGGTGCATCGCCCGCCATGGGATCTTTGTTTTCCCTATATCACTTCAAATTTTTAGACTGCTCACTCTGAATGTAATAGTGGTTATCTGAAAAAAAAAATAAAGAAAAATAATCAAACATATATATTTCATGGTATTTCCAAGTTAGGTTGCAAACAAGCCTTATTCTCTTGGTCAGATTTAGCTTGAGCAAGATCAATCAGTAAGGTAGAAGAAATGAATCATGTTTAGAGCGACAACAATAGGAAAGTAGCTTACATTTTGGATCATTATCAGAAAGGCTCTGATTTTTTTCAGAAGAGTGGCAATCAGTACCTTTCCTAAACCATCAGATTTTCAGTATATGGAATTAGGCACATCTCCATGTAACACAAATTTCAAATCTTACTTGCCTCTTCCTATACACACTCTATTTTAACTGCACTTTTCCTGCTCTGCTGGGTCAAATCAACTTATCTTTATGGTGTATGCAAGGATAAAGACACCAGTATGATGTAAACAGCAACTTGAACACGACAGACACACCTGAATCTCACAAATACCTCATCCATGGCAGATGTCATCATCAGACAACAGCCCCTCGGCAAGAAATCTGTGCCCAGTGAGCCATGGTGATCACCTGCTGCTTTTGGTACATTTACCTCAAACAGCTGCCTCACCAAAATATTGTTGGAGAATGAGAGGCAAGGAAAGGGAGCAGGAAAGAAGTGAAAGGAGTGAAAACAGTTACCAAAGCATTTTTCATTGTTCCTAAAATATCTCAGAGACTGAGGGATAGGACAGCACAGGAAGCAACACCAGGTGGGATTTGAGCCTTAGATAGCCAGCAGAGCTGATGCAGCACAGCAAGTGATGCAGCTCTGTGCATACAGAGAAGCAAACAAGAGGCTGTTGTGGCAGCAAAGGTGGCAGAGCTAAATTCTTGAAGCTCCACAAATAGGGGCTGAAGGGCTTTCTGTTTGAGAAACATCTTATAAACAAGTTATCTAATGCGTATAAAAACATGATTCTGGATTCCTTTACAGGCAAAAAATGTGTGAAAAGACGTTCATTGTGAACAGAACTGCAGATTTTTAGTTGCTCCACTACAAATCTTTAATTGCATCACTGTAGCGTCTCAGGTTACCAAAACTACACTGCATGCCTATGCAACCCAGTAAGCCTTCAGTGCTGTTTAAAAATCCCCACACATACCTATCAATGAGACATCCTCCCAATAAGAAAACAACCCTTAAAAAGTATGGTGTTTTCCTGGTTTTTTCTTCTAGCAATTTTTTTCTTTCTAACTGATAATATCACTGCACAGCTGGAGCCCATTAAATTTAACAACACAGCCACTTGCAGACACCTTAGAAGTCTTCCTGCAATAAACAAACAAAAAAAATTAAAAAGACATAAAAGCACTTCCACATAATGAGGTTACACTGTGAAAAGATGAATAAACTCACTTATTATTGTTCTGGAATTAGCCAAACATTGTTCATTCACGAATATTTGAACGTGATGAGATCCATCCGCTCCCTTGTACACAATTTTTTTTCAATTCCCTCTAACATCTAGTGTTTGAGAGATACAAGGCATCCTATGAGTTCTTTGTTCCAATCATTTGAATTAAAACAGTGTGGGCAACTATTTAGCACCTAGCCATCCTAACTAAATGTTGACTGCATTGGGCTATCATATACCCAAACTCATCATTTGCTCTGTAGGACTGAATGACAAGTCCCAAGAGAAAAAGAGACCCCTTTTTCTTTTTTTTATCTACTGTTCACAAAATCTATAAGGTACTTCACACAAGTATTTGAAAAAATCTGTTTTAGGAAACTGCTAATGGTAGTGTTATAGGCAAAAGAGCACTTTTTGAATTTTTTTTTATAAGAAAGATTTCAGACAGGGAAATTTTTATAAGCAATTGATCATTTGTAGCATTACTATTGGTTTGTAAATTCTTCAAAGTTTACTTCAGTGGAATCCCGATCTAGAATTTTTGAGGTAGAACATCTTTTGGAAAGAGACATGTCAAAAGGCTTCAAAATTCTCTACCTTGTTTTTTCAAATTACAGAAATAAATCAGAAAATTGATTGATGCAGCCTTTTAAAACACAGACTATTCAAAAGTGGATAGACAGGAGAGAACTGAAGAAAACAAATCTTTCTCAATAATCTCTTTTAAATGTAGAATTGTTTTCTGCTTTAGCAACTACTTTTCAGGAGCATGCTGAAAGAAGAAAACTCTACATAACTTTCCATAAATCCCTATGAATTTCATCCCTTCTACCCATCTTCTGTCTGCTTTGGCTCGAGAGAGCTCTATTTGGTCATTCCACAGAGTGCAATTATGATGCAATTACTTTCCATTCTCCCTCCCCGTTTGTCTCACTGTCTCCAGTGAAATCTGCAATATGTTCCAGCAAGAACAACTCCATTTCCAGCAGAAACAACTTCATCTGCTTTCAGGAAAGCATTGGTCTGAGACTCTTGCTGTTGGCCCTCATATACCAAATAACAGAAACACAAAACACCTGCAGAGTAAGTTGTGAAGGCAAATCCCACAGTTCTGTTGTTCATCCCACACAGTTCCTTCTCTCTTTCACTCTCTGCTGCTCATAGGTTATCTAGCAACTGCACAAAATTAAGAAGTTTCACATCTGAAAATAGTTGAAAGAGTTGATCTGGCTCTTTGAGCACCACTTATGATGAATGCTTAACAGAGGATGCTCACAATTTTGAAAATGAAACTGAGTCATAACACAATAATTCTGCAAAAAACCTTTACATTGCAAAGATAAAGCCGATTCTGACCAGGCACACAGATAACATGGATAAACAGTTAATTTCTTTTTCCATTGTTTTCTTCCTGTTGGAGTCAACAGGTTCATAGCATTTCTGGTGTTATTTACCAAAGACATGGAAGATCCATCAGAATGCCCTCAACATAGACTTTCCTAAACAGCTTTATTTCTCAGAGTCAACTTAGGTCAAGAGGACAAAAGGCCAAAGATCAGGAGATAGATGTAGAGCAGAACCAAGGATTCTGTTAAGAGGGACTGTGGCTAAGCTTAAATTCTTCTGGTTCTAACAATGTGCTTCTAATAAAGACACAGAATTTTCATTTCCATGAACATGTTCATAATATCTAGAGTACTTTTGAAAAAATGTCAGAAAGCATGAAGGCTCAATTTAATGGTCTTATGCTATTAGATACAGTAATCACCAAAGGAAAAGGGGAAAAGAGATTAGACTGTTTGGTTCATTAATCATATGAAATTTGCTTTGATTTTTCTTTCCCATTTGCACTTAATATGGACATGGAATCTTGACTGATTCTTGAATTTTCAAACTGCATTTACATTAAAGTGTCACTAACAACTCTGAAAAAGAACTCCTGATGCAGATAGAAGCAAAAAAAAAAATATTTCAAATGCAGTTCCCAGATCCATGACAGTTTTTATAGATTGTGGTTAAATCATCATGTAAATAATATTTTAAATTCTCTCATTTTCAATAAGCCTACGTTTTCCCCATTTCTGTTATTTTGATTACTAAGTCTACAATTATTATAATAATTTTGCCTTTGCATAAGCTTCCATGTTGCTGAACAAGATGCTTTTGCCATCTCTGTGGTATGTGATTTTGATTTCATATGCTAGGTAAATCATGCATTTTCCCAGCTAATCTTCATTAAAAAGGAAAAACTGTAAAATTTTTAACAGAAGGAGTAAAAATTAATAATTCTCCTTAAAGAAAGAGAACATCAATAAAAGGGAAAAATAGGTAAAATTAAAATAACTAAGTATTTTTTTTTAAATTGTGGGCAGTGTGAAACAGGGAAATGGAGAGAGCACTGTAAACAGGAGGAGAAGAATTTTTCAGAATTTAACATACAGAATTCTTCTCCTTCAGTTACTTATCATAAGTACACACTACTCCCTCTGATTTCCCTATCCAACCAAGCAGCAGTTTGTTGTCTGGAGAGATGTCTTCTTCAAGGAAAAAAACAAAAAAAATCACAAAATCCTCCATTATTAGCAAAAGTTTAAAAAAAATCAAAACCAAACAAAATTGATACTAATAATGATGTAAGTTTGTAGCAGAAACCCTGGAAGTCATAACTAGTTCTCCAGTTGATTAAACAATTTATTGATTAGGTGTTTCTGCTGCATGTGGCTTCATTTAAAATCCTGAAAGGTAATCCATTCTTGTGCTTCTTTCAAAGCTGAAATCACTTACCCCTCCAGATACTGCATACAGAATTTCTGCTTGGATATTTTAAAGTTCATCTGAACAGCAGTTAAATTCGAGGGAAACCATACTTTATTTCAAGGCCCAAAAATCTGTAAAGATTTCTAGACCTGGAAGAGAGTCTTTGAAAGACTAGGAAACAAAATAAAATTGAGTCAGTAAAATTAAAATTAGACATACAGATTCAAACATCAGTTGAGAAAACTCTGTGAGGTATGGACCTAATACCAATCCTAACCCCTAACCCAAAGCATAAGACCTAACAGACAACATTAAAATTTATTAGGTGTTTTTTAAGAGGACTTATGCAATTTCTGGCATCTCCTTCTTTGAGACAAGCATACTGACTCTGATAAATCAAGAGATGCTTACACTCACACAGCTCTGTTTTGGGAGTGACAAAAGAGAGATCCAACCCTTCTGTCTCTCCAGATTCTTCCCACCAACACTTCACACTTCCTCTCTTCAGTGATGAAGGAATATAATTATTTTTCTTACCTTAGCTCTGCTAAGAGCAGGGACAGTAAGACCCCAGCCTTAAAGAACTGCTGTCCAATGACCTCTACTGACAAAACTAAAACTAAATCTTAAAAAACCTGTTATTAATTAATTGTTAATTAAAAATCCTGTTAATTGATTGATTATGCTTGTAGCCAAAGAATTACCTAATTTCAGTTTTACTGATCATGCTTGTCATTATAGTGCATGACATTATTTGATATTAACGACAAACACACTTATTATTCCAAAATAATGCTTTGCCAAGTGCAAGATGCTAACTCAGGAATGATTTGACAAGTACAAGTAGAGAAACCATAAATGTTGCAGTAATAATAATAATAATAAATTATTAAAAAGATGAATTACCATTTCCATTACTTTATTTTGTTGTTGTTGTTTAAAAACTAAATTCAAGTATTAAACTGCAAGGGATCTGCTAAACATTCACTCTACCACAAGTGTAGCTACAGGTGATTTGGGACTGGGATTGATGCTTCTGTGCTCTCACCCTCCACTGTCACCCAGACAGTGATGAAAGACAGCAGGACCAGGGAAGACATCGGAGCAGGGACAAACTAAGCATGAAAAGGCGTCACACTAAATGTGACATTCGGAGAGGCCAAGTTTATACAACCTGATGGGGTGATACTTGATATCTCAGTCACCCGTATCAGAGACTGCTAGGAGCTGCTGCAACTCCTCTGTGGCCTGCATGCCCACAGCTTTCCTGTGTGCAAAAAAAGGGAGGTAAAAAGTGGAATGATGTTTGTCACCAGCTGTCAGCATGATACTTGTTTTTAGCTGGGACATGCTGGGCAAAGTACCACTAAAGGGCAGTGGGTTTGGGATCCATCCCATATAAACTAGAGACCACACAAGGAGTCTCTCAGTTTCACCTTCCCATGTGACAGGCTGTTTTATCTGACCTGTTTCATGAGTTCTCAAGGCACCAATCAAAAAATTTCCAAAAGACCCTCCTTCAATACGAGATGGAACTTTATGATGTGGTAAAGTTCCTGACCTATAGTCCCATGAGAATAGAACAGAACAGCTTGGTTGATGTGCTATAAAACTCTTTGAGCAGAAGTATGCAAGCTTTATTTTGGCAAAGTATTCTTGTGCTTCCTAATTATGATATAATTTTTTTCACTTAGATCTTGCATGGGAAGCATATAAAGTTGCCATGATAGGCTACAATTTATCATGATTGTAAAAAATGAGATATTCAGATTGTGTTAGGTCATTAATCATGGTCAGTAGTAGAACACACAAATAAAGTGTAATGCATCTTGAGAATCTATGAAGCATAATTAGTTTGAATTGCCAGAAAATAGTGCAGATGAACAATTAAATAGAAAAGAAAAAAATACCCAAACAGGTAAATACCACAAACCCCATGAAATATACTTCTGAAATATTGAAAGATGTCAGTGTTCCCTTGACTTCACCCAGAACATTCACGGATATATTGCTGAAAACTATCCTAAGAGAAGATGTCAGGTAGAAGCAAGCAGAAGTGAGCATCAACCAAGTTTCAGGTGTGAATAAGTTCTTTTCAGCAGCAGCTATGACCCCATGAAAAAGTAGATGAAAAAATGGCCAGCATTTACAATGAGAGGGAAATAAAATTATCACCCCTCCAAGAATTGAGAGCCAGATGTCCAAATCTACCACAGTGTTTTTATTTCAGAAGAGAGTGTTGTAAAAACTGTTAGCAAGGTGGCTTTATGCAGTTTGGGTTGTTCTATTGACTGTTTTATAGACTGGTGTTATTAGCATGAACCTGTTACTCTGCAAATAAAGTCAGCCTGATAAAGATCAATACCAAAGTAATAGCCGTCAATTCAGGGGGAAATTATTAAAGGAAGTAGGAGGATAGTGTGAGTTTCATTTTTATACAGCCTGTTATAGAGACATAACAGGGAAGAAAATAAAGGGAAAAATTGTATTCAGGCATCAATACAATTCCATATATTGCCAAAACTCATTCTTTGAAAAGTGTTGAGTTTATGGAGAGAAACATCCTCAAAAGAACACAGCACCACCATGAACTGCACAAACAGACAGAGGGAAAATATTCAAGGTCAGTTTTGTACAGCACAATTGTACCAACAAATATCTAAAGGAATTCCAGTTAAATAGTGACTCAAACGAGTACCTGCAAACAAAAGTTGGGGCAAGATTCAGATGCCTCAAACTCCCACTGCATGTGAGAGCAAGAGAAGCCACTTGGCATCCAAGCAATGCTTTTTTACCCTCATTTCCCTTGAAAAAAATGCTTTGGACTGAACTGATTTAGCTAGGTGATAGTGGGACTCTTGGACCAGAAGAAAGTACCGCTTTATAGCCCAGGCAAGAGAGAGTAAGTATACAAAAGTATATAAGTATACAAGTATACAAAATCCATGCTCAGAAAAGGTAGAGCTAGAAGGGGTGTGTGAGGGGATTGAGCACCCAGCTCAGGCAGCCAATCCTTCTGGGCTGCCAGCTTTCTAAGAGCCAGGGAAAGAACCTCACAGGCATCCCTTCCACTAAGACTGTGATGGGTAACAAGTTTTTCAACACTTCAGTCCATCTCCTTCATTCCACCTCTATCCTTCAACTGCACACGGAAGTGCTGATACCAAAACCCTGGAAACACACGTTTGAAATGCCAGAACCTTTGACTACAAGCAGCAAAAATAAATATGAACCAACTCTGTTTTAAAACAAAAACAAAACAGTGATCTTGGCTGCACCATCCATTCAAAACATCAGAGAGGGCAAATGGTGAACGGATGCATTTTTAGGTGTTCTCATTCCATAAGGTCAAAGAACTTCACAAATTAGGGGGTTTGGCAATATTTTAGCTTTAGGATTGAGATGAGATTTTTTACAAACAGGAAGGTCAAAAGTGACTCTCTTTTACAGCAGAGTAAATCCTAGCATCGCTTTGGATATGTGGACAACATCATAAAGGAAAGAGCAGCACCCTGCCCAGGTCTGAGAGACAAACATTCACTTATGCAGCAAGTCAGGCCCTACATGGATTAAAGCCTGTTCCAAGGAGTTGATAGAGGTTGATTTAAGTGCTGAATGAAGTAACGTGCCAGCAGACAGTAAAGCACTAAAGGTATAGCAGTGTCCTCAGAGAAATCCCTTGGTGGAAATTTAAGGAAGCATGCCCAACTCTGGCATCTTCTGCTTGGACTTCAGAAAAACAGGGGATTTTAGGACTGGTTTCTGTGTTTACATCTTCTGATCTTGGCTTATTTTTTGCCTTTTAACCTTGAGCTAATACTTTCCAAAGATATTCAAAGCAGATGATTTTACTGATGCTCCTGACAGAGCATAGTCCACCAAATAATATGGTTTGCTGAAACCACAAGCAGATACAGACATCTGTCACACACACAGGACACTTTCCCTGCAACATTTCACCAATACAAAAATGGAGATATTGATTTTCAGCAATATTCACCTATTCTCCTTCATATTTTGAAAGTGTCAGGATGCTAGCAGCTGTTAGACAGTATTTTAAATATAAGCCGAGTCCTTGAACTGATGGATTCATTTGATAAGAACTCTTTTATTCCACTAGCATATTTTTGCTGTTAATGTTAGAAGAATAAAGTGTTGGTGAATGAACAACAAAAACAGAAAAAAACTGCCAGCTGAACTAAACTATTATTTGTAAGACATTCTGAGATATTGATCTGTCTGCCTTATAAGTAATTCATGCAGTTTAGTGCTGAACAAAAGGTACAGTTTTAAGAAAATGTGCTGTAGGGCAAAACTTGTAGATTAATTAAAAACTGAAAATTAATTCCTTTGACTTAACACCTTCACTTTATCTTTAAAATAATGTTACATGACTGAATAATACAAAAACAAGAGATTTATAGATAAAATAAGGAACAGGGGTTATTTTGCATTAGAATTAGAACTGTGATAATTTCTCTTTTTAACCTGATCAATACTCTCCCTCTCCTTTTGACTTTCATATACAGCAGACCATTTAAAATAAGTAGACATAAAAGTAATAATGTATGGACTGGCCCATTTAAACACTCAAACACATCTGTGCTTAGAAAATGAGGACTCAGTTATTGCTCTCATGAAATACGAGATTTTTCTATAAGTATTTCATAGTCTGTTAAATGTCTCTCTTTTTATACTACCAGCCATGCAAATTCTTGTGTTGGATTTAAATATATTTGTAATGTCATGACTGTGGACAGAAGGGGTAGAGTGGTCAAAAAGATTGATGGGAAATTACCTTAGTAAGATTTAAAGATGGTTTAATCTCAGGAAAAAAAAATAAGTTAGAAGCCAAAGATCTGATAGAAAAATGTCTAATTTGTGGTTCAAACCTGCACTTGACATTAACTTGGTTTTACCAATTCCTTAATCCTTCTGGTGTTCCAGTCAAAATATCTTTTAATTAAAAAACTATAAAAGTGCCCCTTTGGCCATCTCTTAAATCTGCAATCCTCTTAGACTTCCCCTTAACAGCCTAATCCCTTGAGTTCCTTACAGAAAAATGCTGTCTGGGAGAGATGGTGGCGCCGTGCCCAGCAGAGCCCAGCTGCCTGGACAGACTCTGTGCCAGGTGGGCAGGAACCTTCTGACCCTCCCTCACCCAGGACCAGCCCAGGGAATCTGAAGGTGGTCCATAATTCAGGAACAGCAGAAAGGGGCAGGCAGATGTCTTTCTGTGCCTGGTTTGTGTATAACACCACTGCTCTCTGCTCAGTGAAACCAAAGGGAGATGTCTCCTGCTGTAGTGGCATCTAGATCCCACCTGAGGTGTTTCCAGAAGCCTGGGAAAAGTGAGATTGCTCCTTCTTTGTGCAGCACAGACAGTTCCTCTCAGATAAAGACTTCTAGGCATGAGTCAGTTGTCTTTCAACACCTTCTGCTTCCTTCACAGATTTAGGTGGTTTTCTGTGATTAGGTGGAAAAAGTCCACAGTGAGGACCAAGGGAGAAAAGTCATTAGGTTAAAAGTATAAATAAGTGTCATCTTGTTATTGAATAAGTAGCACTTAGAAGACCATAGTAAGAGTTAGAGAGTAGACATTTTCTAGCTTGCTAGTTAGAGCTCATGCCTTGTGAGCCTAGAAATAGATAAGAGACAACAAACATGCAATTAAGAACTCAAAGACTACATTTCTTGTGTGTTATTCATCCTAACCTTAGAGAATAACTAAAAAAACGATATTCCCACTCCTCTCCACCACCCAGCCTGGACCCTAGTGCTACTATTAAACATAATTATGAATCTCAGACAGGGGAGAGGGATAGGTTGATAAATTTCTGGTGTATCAAACAATGAATCTTTTCTCTCAAGTACCACATTTTTAGAAACAATTATACCAGCCAGATTCTTCACACAGACCAACCTATAAATCTCCAATAGCTGAATCTTTGAATTTTGATTTTTATCACAAACTTTTAGTATCAACAGGATATAAAAACAGCCACACTGTTCCTCAAAAGAACTGAGACAAAAATTAATATCTATCAGATACGCAAGGCAAAACTGGATTTTCCTGAAAAGATTTTTTTTCCTGTCTTTGAAGAAAATACATCTGTACTTAACAGGGAGGGAAAAAAAGGCTTTATACTGTGCCAAATAATTGTTCTTTTGCAAAATTAAAAATCAAGATTACCAGCCAACCATATTTCTCAAACATGACATGTTCTCTACACCATATGCTCTGAAGAGAGATTCATTTAATTATTTGGAACAAGGCCATATAGTTGTCAAATTCCAGAACACCACCCAAAGTCATGTAATAGGTTTCTTCAAGGTGTATGGCATTGCATTATGCTGTTTTCCATGGCTGAATTACATTCCTCTTGCATCTCAGGCTAGTAATTACCTAATCTCAGGAATCAATGAGAGCCAGACCAGTGCTTTGGTGCTAAAGAAAATGACAACACAGAATAAGGTCCTTAAATCACCCACATAAAATATTGAGAACTATTAATAGGGTTCTTCACAATAGGCAGCTTGCTTGGACACCAAAGCCAGCCAGAGTAAGGGAAATAGTCTTTTTAAAAGGTAATAACTAAATTGCGTGTTGCAGAACACAAATAATTTCCTTGAGAAGCACCAATCCACACCCAAGCAGGGTGCCTGATATCCAAAACTAGATAACCTGTCTGAGCAAATCACCAGCCCAATGGAGCAAAAATGTCTTTGTTCTCTCAGAAACATCCTAACCTGACCTACTTGCTCCCAAGTAGCACGTACATTTAGGACACACCAGCAGACACCCAAACGCTGGCCTAAGATGCTTGAAGGAGTTTCAGCTTTTAAATACAGACAGACCAAGTACAGTGAATGGGACAAAATATAAGACAGTGGCCTCTGTGGAAATGCAGTTCACTTTTTATATGGCAATCTAGGGCTTGCCACCATGGTCAGAGGTGCTAGGAGACATTTAAGAAGGGTGGAAAAAGGCCTGTGTTTACTTCACCCAGACTGCTTGCTGAATAATGCACAGTATCTACCTGAAACTAGAACTTTCCCAGCCTCTTTCAAGGGCTAGCTGCGTTTTTTTTTTTCCTCTTTCCACAATAAAAATGAAATAACTATAAGTTATCTTCAGTCTTCAACCAAATGTACACTCACCATCCCTTTGTCTTGCTACCTTAGATAATAACATTATTTGGATGTGAGGATGCAGTTTAAGGAAACTAATAGTACTTTAAAAGCCTAGTAGCAATTCCTAAGGGTCATGCTCTCTTTATGAGGAAAAATTAAATACTCTGTTTTGTTCTGACTTAGACTGAGGCGAGATATATTTCAGTTCTAGACTTCTCTTTATGTATTCAGGGACATTTCTGTCCTTTTGAAATTTAGCAATGTATGTCTGAAGTTAATCTGCTTTAGTTTTAATTTGCTAGCACTAGATGCTAATGAAAAAGTTCTCAAAAGAAACTCAAGTCTTTCTAAATATGTGTTTCTGTAAATCAACATACTAATGTTTACTGATATTTTTCTGAAAGAAAAGCCCACGATTTAAATGTGTACCTTACATAATTGCTGCATGATTCTGCTCCTTTCATTAAATCTCTATTTGTGTTGTAAAAAGTTTACCCATAAACACATCAGAGGATATATTTTCTCTGCCTAAATGACCTTCTGTGAGTTATGGACCAGTACCATTCTTTTTTTCTGTGCTCATTGTGTGGAAGCTTTTAAAGCCACTGTAAATCATTAAAAGCTAATGGCTTCCATCTAGCTTTTTACCTCCAACACAGCTCTAAAAAAAAAGGAAATTACATTATACTTTCTACTTATGACTGTCAGTTGAGATACATTCATCTCTCTTTGTACCTTGTGTGTACTTCTAATAATTGCAACATCCTCTTCTCACTACCTTCAGTATTTCTAAATATAATACATACATTTTGTGTTTACCTAAAAAAGATATGATTTTGAATGCTCATGACATTACCAAAATTATTTTCTTCACTGTAATCATTATATCTCAAACTTGAGAATTCTAAGAAGGCAAGTTTCACTTGTAGCAACTGCAGGTCATTGTTTCACAGCTATTAGATTGGTTCTCTATTAGTGTAGGAAAAGAGAATGGAGAGGACTTGGTTAGGGTAGAGAGACACATACATGATGTTACAGAGAGACTTTGCATTAAACAACACTGAAAAGTTAACATTCCTTTACTGTCATGGAAGACAATCCCTCTGCTCTTAACTCCTTGCCAACATTGCACATAAAGTCAGAGATTGATGCCAGGTAAATTACAGGTTTTCTAAGAAGGGTCAGCATTCTGTTGTGTGCTCTCGGAATTTCAAAAGGCTTCCAAAGGGTAGCTTTTCCTAGAGACATTGGTACTCTCAAATAAACAAATATAAAAATACTAGAGTATATGTACTTCTGTATATATACAGGAGACTTAGAAATGAAAGTGTCAAGCACACTGCTTGCTCATTTACATTTGTATTCACCAGCATAACCAACTCTAACACATTATTTTTCGTTATGTTAAGTAACTCTCTTCCGTGCTACAGCAATATAGAATTCTGTTCTCTGTCCAAAGCCCCATTTTTTCTATAGTCATTTCTTTGGGAATTTCTACATCAAGCCTATCGTTTCAGCTAATTCATTTACAAGGACAACATGGAGAAAAAGGAGGAAGTTGGAAGATAGATGTGCATCTTCAGCTGCCTATCAGCACAACCATATTTCTCTTTGGCATCACTAGTGCTTTGATCACATGTAGGGATTTGTTTAGACTCAGACGTGAAGACAGAGAAAAACATTTTTGGCAGGTTTAGTGTCTCTCCTTAGAGAGAAGACAGTTATTGTATATCACTGGCTGGAGGACCCATGTTATATTCTTGCTCTGGCTTAGATAAAATAAGCTATATTTGCATCAGAATGATCTGGATGAACACCCCTGTATTTCCTGGGGCTATGAGATGTCAATTGCCATGAGCTCCGTAAGCTGTAGAGGTTTTGATGTTTTGATGTTGCACAGTCCAAACTATTTCCCTCCTCTCTCACTGTCCCAGAAATGCTCTCATTGGAGCATTTAGGACACAATACATTATAAAGATAAATACATTTATCACTTAACATTATATGCCTTAAATATGTATTCTAAAGGAACTGAAATACCATAGAGGCTTTAATGTGTAGGTCTCTCTGTAGGGGGTCTCTGATAGGCAAGGGAAATCTTCCGCTTTAAGCTCTTTGGGCTGGGAAACACGCTATCTAATGCATAAATAGTGTCTGGGACTGTGACTAGTACCAAAACCAGATAAAAATACATAGTAAGTAGAATGGCCCACTCTCTGCAGGAAGAACTGCAATTCCCTTTGTTTAAGGCTAGACTTTACAGGTAGCTTCACAGCAGCACCTCGTGGTAGACCGGGGACTCTTACTTCCTTTTTATGTTCCAAGGCCCCAGAAAATACATATGCTGGTAATTTGGACGACTGGAATGATTCAAGGATTGAAAGGTATTACAGACGAAGAACAAGAAAGGGAACTTAATTTACAGATCTATGGTAAAAAAGAAACTAAGGGGATATAAAACTATACAAAATCTCTTCAAGGAGCTAAGGAAATGATATTAAGGCAGGAAAAAATGTGTATGTTTCCCAAGAAAGGTTAATAAATATACTACCCCCAAACCATTATGTTTTGGGTAGAGAGCAAAAAACAATGGTGTAATGCGATGGACAGAAGCAATACTCAAGGAGAGAGGACAACACAGGTGGCTGCACCAACCCCATAAGAAAACAGATGGATGTTAAAAAAACTGCTTGCAACTCCTCAAAAATAAAATTGACATTAATACTGAGTTTATATTCTGTTACGATGTATAAGGTCAGGACCTTCTGGACCTAAGAATGGGTTTCTGATGGTTTGCTTTTCTTTATGTGAAATATGCAGAAGCCAGAAGTGCCAGCTATTAGTTTTAATAAAGTTTTGCAGTATCTTAAAGTTCACGTGTGTGAATACCTGACAAACTCTTGCTGTTTCACCTTTCTGAGCAAAAGGTGGGAAAAACTGTCCAAGCACTTTAGAAGGAGATGCAAAACTGAAATAAAATTAGAAACATCAAATCAAAGTAATTCCTCATTCAAATTTATGATTATTGAGCACATCAGAAGACAGCATTTTGCAGAAGATGCTCTGTAGAAATGTGTTAGGAAGCTGGTTGCATCACAACTAAGTAGAGAGAGGACATGAAACAGGAAACTTGAAAAGACTGATTTTTTTATTAACAACTGAGTCATATATGAAATCACGGTTATTCTCATTCATTTCTGTTATGTAGTGAGACTCTACATAAACTTTCTGAAGCCCATTCTCTTTAATCTGAAAACTTCTAACCCACTTAAAAAAATTAAGGACCTGTATTATATTGATCTTTCTGCTTAGATCCGTGTTTTTAATAATACATCACAGAAGTGGCAACACTTTTATGATATGTTGGTGTCATACATCATAACTAGCACCACTGCTCTAGTGATGTATTATCCACACAGTGTCACGAACCAGAAAGATAAATGCTGGTCTGTGGACAGCAACCCACACCTCTTGTGAAATGGTGATAAAGACAGATTAATTGATGTGCATGCTACAATCCAGAAATAAACAAAATTTCTGTCCGATACAGACTGCATACTACTTTTGGCAGGATGTATATACACTTTTGTAAAAGAAGAAGCTGGCAAGTAAAGCTGCATATTTCTTTTAAAGCTTTTGTGTTAAACACTCTGCAAATAAATCTTGATTTTTCTGACTGAAAGGAGCTCCAGCAAGAGGGTAAACACTGAGCACCCTTCCCTCATGGACAGAGGAAGCTGAAGGATGGATCATTCCACATGGTTTTCAGTGTCTCAGCCTGTTTTCTAGAATCAACCCCTTATGCTTATAAGTTTGCAGGATCATCACATCCACGATATCCACCAAAGTCCCTCTCTGCTGGCTTTTTTACACATTGTGCTGGTGCTATAGATAATTTCTGTACAATGTGTTACACTCTTCTGCCTTTGAGTTTCTTTTTCTCTCAGAGGAAGAGTAGGGCTGTGTTGTTCTCTCATTCACATCACAACAGCCAAAGGACAGTACTTGCCTGTAAACATGCTGCTCTGTTTCAGCTGCCTGACACCTTTACCAAGTTCCCTCAGAGTCCCGACCAGAAGGGCATTTTTCAAGACCTCCTCACTCCAGAATATTCACTGATCACTCTACTTTTCTGTGGATTAAGTTGTTTTTTTTCCCAGCCTTGATAACGATGAATTTGGGATGTGCACTGTTCAGAGCTGCCATGACTTACACTGGGACAACACAAAGACCCCTAAATCCTACTGACCACCCCACCAGTGCCTGCAGTGGAGCCCCCTGCACAAAACCAGCCCTTGAGAGATGCTTTGAGCTACTACTGTTATTTTCTCTGGTCCTTCTTTGTTTTGCAAAACCAACACAGGAATTGGGAAGGGAAGGATTCATCTTGATGACATTTAAGTCTTATTTTTCAGACAAAATAACTGGAATATGTTTCCCTTTCCACCTATGTAAATTGAGTTGAAGAATTAAGCACGTGGTGCAATAGATAATATTTAATTAGCTCAAAAACCACAGTGGTTATTCCAGATTCTGTGGTCTATGAGCAAATTGTATTAATTTGGGCAGGATGAATCAGCTCAGAACTAATGGACTTGACAGCATGACCATCCTCTGAGCAGAGCGAAACCCAAAGCTTTTCTGAGGCTTAAAATCTTTGTTAGCTTTTATTAATTAATCAATCAGGACTGTACATGAAAATAACTCTAGAAAGATTTTAATTTTTCTAAATTATTCAAAACTTAGTCACTACTGTAAGTAATGGTTATAGGACAAGAACATCAGCTCCTCTGAGATTTCAAGCCTGCTTTTCTGCATTTATGCCTGAGGATAATTTTATTCTCTTGGCTTCTAGCTTGTCTCCTTACCATGAAATCACACTTAGGAAATGCAAAAGAGAATTAGCNCTGTAAGTAATGGTTATAGGACAAGAACATCAGCTCCTCTGAGATTTCAAGCCTGCTTTTCTGCATTTATGCCTGAGGATAATTTTATTCTCTTGGCTTCTAGCTTGTCTCCTTACCATGAAATCACACTTAGGAAATGCAAAAGAGAATTAGCTACGTG
>WAAE01004943.1:0-13941 GCA_013400495.1 Nicator chloris
TGTCCAGTGAATAAAGCGTAGTAGTTAAAAGGGCTTTGTACTCTCAATGAAACTCCAGCATTAATGGAGTTATCTTTCAAACTTCCTCCCAGTACTGAGAATTATCAATATTCTAATTGTAGCCTTTGGTAATTCATGTATTGACAAGTAATAGCTACAACATGGTGGTGTCCACTTCCTGTTATTCTGAAGTTGTTGGCGCAATCTGATCTTTCAGCAGTCTTAAAGGTTCCTTGCTTCTACTGATTCTTGCTGACACTTTGACATGTCATCATGTCTCTTGGCAAGTGATTCCTCTCACCTGGGATCACCAAGTCACTGGAGAAACCCTGACATTTCTTAAGGGCACTTTGTATCACTTAGCTATGTTATGTATCACTTAGCATAGCTTAGTATGTATGTAAAGTTGAATGAGCCATCTTCCAGATGTGGATGTACCTTTCTACTGACTATAAAGGCTCATGTATCACTTAGATGTGTCTGAGACATCTATATTTGGTGAGATTAATTTCACCTCAGGTGTCTGAAGAGACACGCACAGCACATGAGAACATTCAGTTAATGACACCTGTCCTAAGGCCATCCAGCCTCACATAAGACAACTAAAGATGGAGCAAGGTTCTCCTGTCTTCCCATCAGTCACCCTGTGGGCAGTTTTTGCTCCTCCCACAGGCCCCTTCTGACACTTCTCAGCTTCTGACGTGAATGCAAAAGCATCCTCTACGTAATGGGCTTATTCTCTGCAAACACAGCCCTATAGACTACATGGTCCCGAGCTCTAAAAAGGGTAAGTTCATGTGAAACCATGGTCTGGGGCCATTTAGCTAATTTTTATCAGAAGGCAGGATACTTGCTGCAGGGCAGAGAACTGCAATAAGACAAGGCAAACTAGGGAGAAAATGAAATTTCTTACAGAGGAGGAAGTTTTTATTATAATGAATGGACATTTAACCAGCATAAGTCTAAACAATCTAAAGAATTGGACCTAATGCAGTTTTACTGCCAAGTATATTAATTTTTTTTTTTTTTTTAGAGCTGTACTCTGATTTAACTAACCCTCCAAAGAAGTCTGGGCCTAGAATATGAAAGGGTCCAACACAGTACAAAAAACTTCACAGGAAATTTAGTCGCCCCAGGCTTAACATACCAACTTGAACATAAGGCAAAATTTCTATCTAGAAGTGAAAGGTGAAAGGTTCACAGACAGGAAAATCAACCTTTAATCACAAAAACAAATTTTGTCTCCTGTGAGAGTCTTCTTAGACACATGAGCCTTCACTAAAACTGCAGTCTGATTAAAGAACCAGAATTAGATTGGCATTTTCTAGGTCCAAAAATACTTCAAATGAAATGGCTGTAATTTATGTTGAAAGAACACCAGGGAGTTTGTAGGACTTCTTTGGATAATCTCAGCTGCAGAAGGATGCTTAACCTTTTAAAAATCTCCCTACACCTTCAGTCTTCTCTCTTCCACCAACATAACCACAGAGCATGCTCAAGATCATTCAAAAGGCCTCTTAAAACCAATGTTCTACATGTCAGAAGCCTACTGAGAAAGATAGTGCTTTAATTTTTCAGGCAGCCTCCACAAATTCTTTTTGGTAACCCTGGAGAATATCTAGACTGCTGCAGCTACCTTAAATGTTGCTGCATGCTGTGTCTGACTGAGGCTTCTTAATGCCAAATGTCTCCTTTTTAATATCTAGAACATTTATTTCCACTCAAACTTAAGTGTCTTTAATTACTCTCTATAGAAAACATACCAGTGCCTACTCATTAGTAAATTATAAAATTTAAAAATATTGAGTAAAATGGTTTAAATATATATTTTGGCTGAAATGTGGAGAACTTTCAGGTGAGTAGAACGACAACTTAATTATTCAAAAACTGTTCCTGCTCCATTTTCAGACTATTTAGGAACATACTGCTTAAGTTATTGCACCACGTTCTAACCCCAACTCCCCAATACCTATTCCTCTGTGACTTAAATTGCTGTTTGTTCCATGAGATTAAAAAAAAAAAAAAAAGAAAAGAAGAATATTATGATACACCAAATGGCTGCTCCGTGGTCAGAGTGCTTCCTTGGCATATATACCCATAACATCTGCAAATTTTTCAAGTGTGACATTTCTTCTGTAGCAGAATTTATTAGCTGTGGTGTGAGAGTAATTTAGAAAATTTCTTAACATTTTAAAGTTAGGATTTCATTGGACTCCTTACCAGCATAAAACTTTCAAGGCTGGGCCTTTTCCTTCAGAGCCAGTGCTCTGCATTAGTGCCAGCAGTGCCCTGATGATGACAACTAAAGCACCAGAATGGATTTCTGTAATCAGGTGATTAACTTTGAGTACTTTATTTTCTGTCCAGGATTTATACTGACTTTCAATTCTGAAAAGAATTAGGCAGTCTATATGCATTGCTAATGTAATAGCTTTAGCTTCCTGCATCTTCAAGGGAAAAACCTCCTACTACAACACAGAATTCAGCTGTCTTTACTACAGTTGTACTGAGGAAGAATTCATTTTTGTGTTAAGACTTTATTTTAGCTGTAATCTCAACCTACATATATTCTAATTTTAAAGCATTAAAATGGAAAATACCTGAATACAACTGTCCTACAAACATGAAATGAAACAACTGTTCTGCTACTTAACTTCTCATTTAGGATCCAAGGCACTGACACTTTCCATCCTTCTCTCTGTGTTGTGTTTGGTTGATTCTGAAGACTTTCAAAAACTGAAATAACATCTCATCTCAGCAAGCATGCTATATGCCTTCACCAGTTTGATAAAGCATCTTTCAACCTCTCCCTTTCTTATTTCACACCCTTTCCTGTAGCATTTTATGTCCCACAGCTTGCAGATACTGCTTGAGAAAGAACTGCAGAAATATTTTCAGATGTAGCACTGGGGTATAACTTCCACAGTGATAAGCTGTTGTTTGTAATTTCACCAAGAGGTTCAAAGAACTAAACATTTAATTTCCTGACTGTGTTTATGATGCATAAGGAGAACTCTACTTCATGAACTACCTAAAGTCCTATTGGGTCAATGTATGCTGGTTATGCATTGGCCCTAAACAAACACAGGTTTTGCACTTGTGTAGTCCTCCTTGGGAAAAATGAAATGCCACAAGTTGAAACCATAAGTGCAGTGTCCTCCTGCATTCTGTAAGAGAGCACACCATATCAATAACTAACTCTGTCATTCAAAGAGCCAGTAAAATTTCTCCCTTGCCACCCTGGTGCCAGTGTTTGCCAGCAGCACAGCATCACTGAAAACTGACAGGTCAGGCCAGGGTGGAGAAATAAATAAAGGCATCACAAGACATGGAGTAGACTCTCATGCCATGTTCCAAATATTGCTGTAATTAATTGCATAAATACATTATTAAAAAACAAACAAAAACACAAACAAAACAACCAAAACCCACAACAAACAAAAAACCACAAGGTTTTATCTAGATTTAATGGCTGTAAATAGCTTGTTATCTGCTTTGTTTGGCCACTCTTCACTCTTGTTTCAGTGAATGAAAAAGACCTGTACATCTGTGTCTTGACAGAAATACAGGTCAAGTACAGTAACAGTCCAAAATTATGTTATGTCTACACTCAGATAAAACGCATCATGTCACTGCTGGACTGACTGCAGAACTAGACCTCATTGAAGACATTGACATGGGATAGTCAGAGAGTCTGTCCTCCAGTTACCAGCATTTGGAAGGCCACTAGTAAATTCTGGTTTATTTAAATGCATCCCCATACTAAGCCTGAAGCAGCCTGAGGTTTTTAAAAAATTACAAATAACCAACAGCAATGTAGGGATCAAAAAATCCAAAAATTTGATTTCTCAGGCCGCAAGTGAAGAATGTTTGGTGCTATTAAGTTCTGTATGCATAAGATGTACAAACAATCAAAGAAAACAGTCTCAAGGGATGCCAAAAAAATGAACTTTCTGCAGAAGAATAGGTATCTTTATTTTCTATTGAGATTTTTCTCAGCACCATTAAGCTTATTTCCTTGAGACAGACTTACTCAAATGGTTTATATAAGACATGTATTTTTTTTCCTGGAATTCATGTAACTCCCATTATAATGTCTCATGGTGGGTCACAGGCCAGTGAATAATACTGTAGACTGCTTGCAAAAAAATGTTGATTTAGAAATGTGACTGCCAAGTGCTCTGAATGTAACAAGTTGATAGAAAACAGACCTAAAAAACAGAACATCTACAAATGGAAATGTGGTGCAAGCTTCTATTGCATATCTAGTTCAGCTGACTCACAGAAAGGCACTGTATCAGCAGCAGCATACATTTTTAAAACTTGAAAAAGGACATCTGCATTAGTAGAAATGCATGTCAGAGCCACTGGGAGCATGCCTATGTACATACATAGGGAGACAGACAACTCAACCAGATAAACCTGCCCTACATAAACTAGAGTTCTGGAGGGTACTCTAGCCCTGAAAAATATGGGCACACACATCTGGGTATGTCTAGGTAGTTCTTCTAAAGAAAAGTTGGATATGTAAAGGAGTTTGCATGCCTTAACTGGCTGATTAGAGACTCCAGAAAAACAGGCAAAAGCCCTAAACACTATGGAGTAGTTTACACTGAGTAGCCACTTCTGGTATTTACCATATTTAAGAATTTAAAACATTGTCAGAAGTTGGATTTCTAGCAAAAGTAGAATTAATGGTACTTAAGAGCATTAGATGATTCTAAGAAGGGGGTTGCTTAAGTAATTCAGATGTTCAGATTCCACATATAAGTTTCTCTCTAATCTCAGATCTTCTTCCCATCTATTACTTTATTTCTATCACTGCCTGTAGATTCATAAAGTTTTTGCTTGGGTTTAAGTTACTCCATAGTCAGTTCACCAAAAGATCAAAAGGCATGTTGCTTCTGCTAGATATGGAAAGATTTAAAGAAGTCAAAATCACTACTAGATGGCTTTTAACCCTCATATTCCTGGGTCCCTTATCATCCCTGCATTAAAAATATGCCAATTAAGAAATACTGCTGGCCAAGGAAGGTAAGTGCTTGCAGGGAAATCCAGACAAACAGCTGGAGTAAATCAGATATTATACTAATGTCAGACAATGCAAGGATGCTGAGTTAGATCCTCTGTGAATTCTATACCCAGGCATTCTTCTTGTAAATCACAGGAGTTTTTCTGGGAACATAGTAAGGAAGCGTTTTATCTACACTTCCTTGTAACAGGCAGGCCTTTTTTATGATTTCAGAAGTGTTTAGGTTTTATTAGTATGAGTTTACAGCTCTTTGTTCCCTGGACTGTGTGAAGAATGGAAGCAGGAGACTCGCTGCTATTTTACTTTTAGCTGGTGAATCAGAGAGGGTGTCTCACATTTCATTAGTGTTTGATTCCTTAACTCCTCATACTTCTCAGGTTCTTTTCCCCTTTGCACAATGTATGCAGGGACAAGAATGTGTAAATGCCACCGCCATCCCATTCAGACTTTCACTGAATTGGTGTAATTGGATTTTGCACCTCAATTTGCAAGATACAGTTCCACTGAAAACCAACCCACTCTGGTAAGCATAAAAATAAAATGAAATAAAAATAATAATAAAGACAGGGCAGGCATTCATAAGGTACCAGATCTCCACCGTCTTCAGCTGAGAGACCCCAGATTTCAATGTACCCTGAAAAGGGTGATTAATTTAAAGTGAGTGGAGTCTGTTGCTTTAAGACAAGCTCATAAATCGTGAAAGATCACCACTTCTTTTCAAAAGGCTCTCCACGGTCTGAGTTTCCCTTCTGGGTCAGTAAAGGCATTGAAGTTTTAATGGCATGCCATGGCAGATTACACGATACAGCTGTCCCGGCACCGTGAAAATTAAGTTATGCCCCGTGTCAGCAAGGTTTTTTTTCCCCTTTTCTTTCCCTACCCTCCCCCCTTCACTCTCCCTCTTTCTTTCTCTTTCCCTGTCCCCTTCCTCATTCTCCTTTTTGCTGGGAAGTGCGCATCCAGGGAGGAGGTGGGAGCCCTGCAGGAGCTGCTGCCACGGCTGCTGTTGAGCCCCGGCTATTGAGACTGAGTAAATGGAGCTGATGGGTGAAGAAGAGCCATCAAAACGGAGGGGTTTGTTCCTCCTCCTCTCCCCAGGACCCAGTGGCAAAGGCAGCCCTCCTTGCTCCCTCAGGCGCAAGCACCTACTCTGCCTTCCCAGTGCTGCCGGACACCCTCCACGCTATTCCCTCCGCTCTGCACCCAGCGGGTCTGTGCTGTGCCTCAGGCGCCAGCAGGCCCTTGTGCTGCCACACGCTGCCACAGGAGGATGCCGCTCCCGGCTGGAGATGGCTCTTTCCCGCAGGGCAGGGCCTGGCGCGCTGGTGCACACCGCATGCGCAAGCGCACCCCTGAGCGGGCTCAGCATCTTGCTTGGAAAGCAGTTCCCATCCCTGCGGTCCCCCTCGCCCTGTATCCTCACTCTGCAAAGAACGAGAGAGCAAAGAGCTTATTAAAGCATGAGAAATTAATCACATTAGTGTTTAGTCTTCCAGAGCAGGGACGTATGAAGGGAGGAAAGATGGGGAAGCAGAAATGAAAGAATAATTTGCACACCTAAAAACCTATATTCTGTGTCAGCCATTTCCAACCTCCTTTTGATTTTTAATTCCTTGACAACATCAGGCTCTGAACAGTAATTTAAACATATTGATAATGGGCTTGGTGGTCTGATTTCCTTACGGAATGTCCTGAGAATGCTCACAACCACAGAGCACAGACAGCAAACAGCTGAAAATTACTGTTCTATATAATACCTCTAATACCTCAAGATACTGAGTTATGACAGGAGATAGCCCCTATGCCTCTTCATCAAATCAAAGTTGTTTAGTAATCCTTTGTTTGGAAAATGATTAAGTTAATAAAGGCTTCATATAGAAATTCCCCATTTTCATATGAAGCCAGTATGTTGACTTGATTACTTCTTTCAGTCTTTAAAAATGGGTATATAGTTATATTTTACATATAAACAATATTGTCTATCTGAAGTGCTTGCATCACCCATATGCAATAACTTATCCAAAAGTTTCTGGCTTTAGACTTTCACAATTTGCAGTTAGCCTTCTGTTCTAATCCAAGACAATGATTTCAATGGGATTATTTCTGCCAGGGCTCTCTAATGCACGGCGCCTTTGATTAAGCTCTTGTTCCACTGTTTCTGTGCATATTGACAGCAGAGGATGAGGTCTGACTACCTGCATATTCAGGCACCTCTACTTTATGTGTGTTTGATTAAATATTAAAGTATTCTACACTGGAATTAATTTGCTGATAGGACTTGGCATTTTTTCCTTGCTTTCCACAGTTGTTCCTAGGTACAACCTGCTGTTCACAGCCAGTGTATCACTCAATATGCCACAAGAATTTTACCCACACAGTCTGAGCTGATCTTCACCAGACTACCAAAAAGTGTCCAGACCTGGGAAACAATGAAATTTTTGGCATTATTACTGCGTGGTTGCTGGCAATGTTTTTCACAAGTGTGACATGAATTCACGACAAAAGCAGACTTTTAGCCAAAGGACTCTGGACCTGGAAACATTGTTCAAGAGGCTTTAGCAGCCATGTGCTTCTTTATGTACTCCCTGGTTTTAGTTGGCACAAATGATTTGATAAATGAATCTGTAGGATACCGTTAGCTGGGGCTGGGGGCAGAATAAGGGCCTTGCAGTTTATCTTTTACATAGGTGATGTATAGACATTAAATAAAAGCCACTTTCACAGAACTACAATAATTCTGCTTGGGGAGTAGCAGAGACAATGACATCAGGGACCAACTCAGCCTGTAGATTTACCACTCCAGTTGTTTACTTGCATACCTCAGTTTCTTTACACACATCAGTGTGTAGGGGAGAGCTGGTCACTATTCCTATTTGTGTTGCTGCTATTCACAATAAGTAAATCTTTCCCATGTTTTTTGTGATAGGTTCAGGCCTTTATTGAGTGAGGAGAGCTGTGAGCTGCCCAAGAGCTGTTTTGTTGGCAAGGGGTTAAGGAGAATTGTCTGTCACATCAATTATCTGCCCTTGAGCTCTTAGAAAGAAGGTGCCTAGAGACTGGCCACTTCTCTTGCTTGTACATCCACACACATGGACACCAAAACAGCTCACACTTTGATTGGGAGTTGCTCTCCCCCTCTCTCAGCAGTGCTGCAATCCATGTTAAATCAGCTCATTCCTCCTTCTCAGTAAAACTAGACAGGCCCCTGCTTTGAATATGCTGGACCACACAAGGGAGAGGAGAAAAATATCTCTCCCTCAACCCTTTCTCTCCTTCGTCATTTGGAGGCCTGTGTTCTAATAACAAATGGTGATTTAAAAAAAAAAAAAAAAAAAAAGGACAAGCCTTCCCTTCTTCCCTTTTTGGAGCGACAGCTCTGAGCCTTGGTCAGGAGATCCCATGAATTGGACTTGCAAAGGGCCCGGGAGGGGTCCCTATAAATCTTCCCCACACAGAGGTGGCTGTCTGTCTGCTTCTGGGCTGCTGCTCATTGTGACTAAAGTTTAACTGCTTTACTTTCATTTGGGGGGAGGCAGGGAAGCGACTCACATAAACCTGAGGTTTATGGATATTGCCTTATTTCCTTGTCATTTTCAAAAGACATTTATTTGCTTCTTTATTGTTCCCTTAGAAATGTAACAATCACAAATTTTTTTCTACTTACTTTATTGCCTAATTTTCTTTATTTCTCTATCTTTATCTTGCTACCTATGGAATGGAAACTATATTAAGTAATCTGACATTTGTGAGAATGTGAGCAGTCACTTCCTTTGGCTGCTTATCCTAGAAAGACTAAAACAACCAGTGCAAAAATAATAAGAAAATAAATATAAAAGGGATAATGAATAAATCCTGTGTGTCTGTGTGTATAATTACATACATGCTTACACACAGATACACAAACACAGAAATAGACACACACTTGATATCTTGGAGAAATGCCAGCTGTAATTACCACAAACTAAACATGGCTTTGTTTTCTCACTGATGCTTTTACCCATCATATTCTGCCTTTCTGCTCATGACTAATTTCTCCATCCCATTTCATGGGTAACAGAGCACTAGACCAACTTATTTAATAGCACTACATACATACTTTTTGGATACGGTTCAAGTATGGTGTCACTAAAATTACAATAATATAGACTATTAATAAACATCATCAATTACATGTGAATTCTTATCATTGTAAGAATGCATCAGTCAGCTGAAAAATGTAATTTTTATTGCCACAAATTATCCTCCCATGTAATTTGAATCTGAGAGCATAACAATTTCTGGTTCTGAAAATTATAATCAGGATAATGGAATTGTTATTTTCAGCTTTCATGCACAGCAAATTATTCATGGTTTTCCACATTTATTTTAAGGAGAAAGTTGTCTGAAGACTAAATCCAAGCCTAAGGATTGTATTATGAAAGTGAAGCAAAAATATTTTGAAATAGAAATCTCATTCCATCTCACTTTGCAAATCACGCCACAGGTAGACAGTGAATTGCTTCATTTAGAATTCCTATGAATTTTAATCAGTTTTCAAAATAATTTGATTGAATAGAAAATATTAGCTTTACAAAATAAAGACAGAGCTGGCTATGCTTTGGATGTGCATATTTCATTAAATCAGAAAGAAGAGGGGAGAAAGATATTTCTCCATTCTTAGACATTGGTTTGTTTGCAGTACTGTTTGTGAGCAGAGCATGTAAAGTTGGGCAGCTTGTTTGCTCCCTGCATGTGTGTTCATGGGTGGGTGAGGGGAGTTTGAGAATTCCTAATCCTGCAGCTCTCAGGACCTGGAGAGTTGTACCCCATCTGGGGTAACTGGATTAAAAATCTTTTCTCATTTCAAAGGTTTGATCTCAACAAGGGTTTGATGTGATGAAATCAAAGTGGCAGCTTGGATTTGAAAACTATTTGGATTTGAGCTTCCTGAAGTCTAGATCTGAGAGAATGGCTGCAGTGGATATGAATGTGTGGTAACTGCACTAATGCCTGTATAAAGAAGAAAGTTATGCATGAGGAAATAAAGAAATATCCCAGTTCTAACATAGTACCTACTCCAGTGAGAATAACCTTATAGTAAAATAACTTTTGTCAACTAAGGGTAAGTGGCTCTTGTGCTATCTGATTTTAACACATCCCCTTATTTACAATAATAGAAGCTTTTTTCTTAACAGCTAAATAACAACAGCTACAAAATTATGTATTATGTGGTAATTACTACTATTATTTTATTATCCTTGACACTTCCCAAGTGTTAAAGGACCCCAAAGACATGAAAGCAGTTCATTAACATATCCAAGGGAAGGGCAGGTTCCACATGATCTTGAGCAAGTCACCTTCCCTGTATCTGATCTTCTAATCCTCACCTGCACACTGGGGACAATAGTAACATACATATTTCACAAAGCCTTTCTGAGGGAAGTTTGCTACAATTGTTCAAGGCATTCACACTCTTCGCAGTGCAGCCTCTCAGTAGTTCCTGCATTTTTGAAATCAAATACAAATAAATTTCTCCATAAAAGCAAATACTAATCTTGGCTCCAGGTGAAGTTTCACATGAAGTTAGAACACAAGCTTAAAGAGAGGGTTAATAAACTAAGTTAGACATTTATAAGAAAGTATACACAAAGAAAATTGCACACAACCCCTTATAAGGTAGGTACTCAGAATGAAAACATGCTAAATGTACAAAGGGACAAAATAATTCAGCCTTGAAATGCTACAGTAAAGACAAACATGGCAATATACTGTCTATATGGGATATATTATCCATGTGTCCTATTACACATGGCCTAAAACTGACTACAGTTTGCAAATTACACAAGATCATAACATTTATACAGAAATTATGTATAATTTATAATTTATACAGTAATTATGTTCAGTTTTTGTTACATGGAAAGGTAAAGCATCCTCAGATTCTCCCTTCTCACAGATACTTTCTGTTAAAATTTGACAAGAACCTCATGCAGTATAAAGAATTGATTAGAAGATAGCTCTGAGGCATGAAAGAAATTTGTGTAGGTTTATAATGTAAGACTGTAAAAACTTACCAGAAAAGCTCACGGTGTATGAGAATGAAATACATCAACATCTCTTCCCTAATGACATTTTGGGGTCATCTACAAAAAGACTGAAACTCACAACAGACCGTTCTCAAAAACTGGTGCCAGCCCGTGGAACCATGGACCACATATATAAGTTTATTAGAAAACCCAGCACCTTTCATTCTAACTGCAGATTCACTCTGACCTTTTATTGCTAAGACAACCATACAGCATAAAATAGGTATATGAATGTCTATACATGTATAAATATATATGAGAAGATAAACGATGTTTTCTCTGAAGTTCTCTGAAAGACAAAGAGAAAACTATGGACAAGGGATGTCACTCTTACTTACACTCACAGAATTCACAGAATTCACAGAATGTCTAAGTTGGAAGAGACCTTCAAGATCATCGAGTCCAACCGAGCCCTAACACCTCAACTAAACCATGGCAGCAAGTGCCATATCCAGCCTTTTTTTAAACACATCCAGGGATGTTGGCTCCACCACCTCCCTGGGCAGATCATTCCAGTNTGTACTGTTGAGAAAATCTCAAATAATTTAGACATATTTCTTGAGATGACTGATATCCAGACTTGTGTTTTAAATATATCTATTAAACTCGACTTCAAAAGAAAAAAGAAGAACAGTATACAAAAAATGTAGTAGTGCATTATGTGCATCTGTAAACAGAATTCAGTGTAGCAGAACCTGTGCAAGGTAATACGGCAAAGGACGGAGAAATATGCTGTGACATAAATAATGTATTTAAGTTTTACAGTTCTGCTTTCATCTGTTTCTCCTTATATAAACACTTATTTTGGGCAAGTCTTGAGTTTTCCAGAGTGCCTCTGAATAATCTAGTCCAGTCCTCTAAGACTTGTTGTCCTGGGTTTGACTGGAACAGAGTTAATTTTCCTCATAATATCCATATGGTGGTGTGTTTTGGAATTGTGACCAAGACAGTTGTGACAACACACTGTTCAGGATAGTTCTGCCAGCATCAAGACTTTCTCTGTTTCTCAAACTGCCCCTCTATGGAAGTAGTCAGGGGGTGGATAGGAGACTGTGTGGTGACACAGCTGAACAGCTGATCCCAACTCACCAGGGGGATATCCCCTGGCATATGACATCATGCTTAGCAATAAAAACTGAATGAATGGAGGAGAAAGGGAGTGATGGTTATGGTGCTTGTCTTTCCAAATATGTATGAGACAACATGAAGGCCAGCTGTTCTGGAGGTGGCTAAATGCCTGCCTGCTGATAGGAAATGAAGTCCTCCTTTTGCTTTACATATTAACTGTTAACTTGGCCTTATCTCAAACCATAAGTTTTCTCAATTTTGCCCTCTGATTCTCCTCCTCATTACCTGGTGCGGAGTGAGCAACGGGCTGTTTGCAGCTCAGTCCTTACAGGGTTAAGCACAATGCCAGTCCAGACCAGCTACATCTTGTCAGATGTTCTTACAAATTGTCAGTGAGTGACAATTTACTCCTGAATAGGTACACAATTAATTCTAAATATAGGGAATAACTAATTCGCTTCTTCCTTGAAACAATGTTTTTTATGTTGTTGAAAATTATTACTACTTCACCTCAATAGTCCCCTTCTCTTCCCTTCCTTATCCTTTCTACTATTTCCTCTGCCCTGCCTTGGCCCTTGCCCTCTTCTCTCCACCATTTTCACAATGAGTTTGTCTTGGTTTGGTTTCTAAAGTTTCATCTAGTCTTTATAACATTTTGGAAATAATGGTTAAAGGTTCTCCCTGAAAACACTTCATCAAACTTAAAGTTTTAATAGGATTAATCTATAGCCATATAAAAATCTAATTTATTTAACTACTGTTTCAAACAGTACTTCCCTATTCTGGCTTGTGTTCTTGTCCTTTATTAACTGATATACTAAACGAATACTGTTTGTACATGACCTTTTAAAGGAACCGTTTTTAATTAAGGAAACTAAAAATGGAAACATGCTTTCAGGCATTCTTATCATCACACCTCAAAATCTGTTAAAGGAAACTAAAAAAAGAGGATTTTCCTTTTGTGTTCCTAGTTGTTCTGGGGTAAGACAAGGCACGGAAGTGAATGATGTCAGGTAAAATTGTAATTCATAAGCCACAGACATCTGGGGCTGAGTTTCTAACAGGAAACTGATGTCAATCAAAACTGTGAAAATCTGATTTTTTGAGAATTAACCTCAAGTTAATTATTATCTTAATACTGTTTAACACTATTGTCTCTGCTGTCAGTGTTAACTTTGCTGTCCCCAGCCCCATTTTGAAAAGCTTTTTCACAATTACCTGTAAAAATAAATATCCTAATTTCAAAAAGCTTTATTCATCATAAATATGGTGTCAGTAGGCTAGATCAGGTGTTCTAGACCTGAGGAACGTGGTAAAAAAGGCATTTCCAGTATGATGGGAAATGCCTTTTGAATATCATTGCTCTTACGTCATAAGGCACTACCTTAATAAGGCTAAAAATAACACTAACTTTATGATAATTGGATGAGTTACAACACAGGACTGCTTTAAGCTCTTCTTATGGTGGGCAGTCACAAGAAGAAGAAACAGAAAACACAAGAACCTTTCAGTAGAATGCCAGGATGCTGTAACAGAGCAAAAAACCCTCGCAAAATGCAAGTTTTTGTATTTAAGTAGGAAGATCAGGAGTCTAAAAGGAGAGGGTAGCAGGAAAATCTGGATATCTTATGGTTCAGTGCATTGTCAGATTTCTAATTATGAGAACATAAAAAAAACCCCTTAAAAGAGTAAAGGTAGGACATCAAAGTAGAATTTGTCCTTAACAACCAGTAGGGCATAACATTTCTTTCTTTTCTAGTCTGTGTAATGCTCATT